>QVIE01002826.1:0-83342 GCA_013387415.1 Panellus pusillus | reverse complement strand
ACTCTCACAGTGACTACTATGTCTCACAACCCTCTGAACCCAACAGGACAAGTACCGTCTTCCGGTCAATGTTCAACCCAAGCATTACGCTCTGACTATATGGACCGACCTAAAATCGCTCGAATTCGGCGGCTTAGTCGTTGTCGAGTGAGCAATCAACGATTCGCCTTCGCGTTCTGAATCTTGACTGTCGAGTAGTTTGATTATCAGGGAAGAGAGTTCTATCATCGTTCTCAACTGCTCGGACGATCTCAACTTGGGAGCGGCGTGAGTTTCTGGCGATCTATAGGACGATTCTCTCACACGAAACACTTACATTTGGCCAGTACCATTCTTTGCGGTGGCACGGCAGCGGCCCAATGGCAACCAGTAGAGCTCGTTGAGAAAAATGCGGGACGTGTTATCTTGAAATCGCCGATCGCGTCGCCTGTTGGATCCGAAGCGCGATTGAAAATTCATTTTAACGCAAAGTTGCGTGGCAGTATGAACGGCTACTATAAATCTGCGTGGCAAAGAGATGGCCAGACGGATCATTATGCTTTGACTCAGTTCCAGGTTAATTCGTTCTGATTTTTGAGGACGTGTTCCCGTCTCAATTAAACGTATAGCCTACTGACGCGCGCGCCACCTTCCCTTGCTGGGATGAACCAGCTCTGAAAGCAACTTTTACGGTCACAATGGTGTCGCATTCGAACACGGTCAATATCAGCAATATGCCGGCGACCTCTGAGGACGCGTACGACCCGAGTTCCAACTCGGACTTTGGTGGTATATCCAAAGATGTTCAATGGAAGATCACAAAATTCCAAGAGAGCCCTCCGATGTCAACCTATCTCGTGGCCTTCGCCAACGGTCCCTTCGAGTACAAAGAACGAAAAGTAGTAATGCCGTTAAGCGGCAGAATTGTTCCCTTGAGATTCTATGGTCACTTCCATTCTTTGTTTGTCTTGAACCCTATGTTCATCATGATACTTCAACAGCAACCCCCGACGTCGTGGACCAAACCGAATTTTGTTTGGATGTCACCGCAAAGGTCCTGCCTCTTTATGGTAAAGCGTCGTTATATCTTCCAGCCATACACTCACTCGTATTACAGAAACCATCTTCGACATTGAGTTCCCGCTCCCGAAATTGGACACGTTGGTTGTAAGGGCTTATTTTCGACTGACTTCTGTCCACGAGCTCAAAGAACAGGATAGGCCAGCGACTTCGATATGGGTGAGAATATTCCTCATCTGTCGCACTTGAATAGAAATCTGACTGCTGCCAGGTGCTATGGAGGTATGACTAGAGCTTCTCACACCTTTCAGCATTGTTAATCACGAAGGTTACCAGAACTGGGGGCTCATTACTGGGTTCGACGACCTTCAAGTCGTAATTTGATCTGATCCAGTCTTCAGACGAAAGAGCGCTTTCCTTGTAGATCCTGACAAGGCGGACTTTGCTGCCCGTAAGCAGGCGGCCAGAGTACAAGCTCATGAAACAGCTCACATGTGGTGAGTTTCGTTGTTCCGTGTCGCGAAGTCATCTCAGCCTTATCAGGTTTGGCAATATAACAACTATGCAGGTACGTCACTGCGGAAATGAACTCTCCGCGGATGCTCGTTGATGAGGGTAAAGTGGTGGGATAACTTGTACCTTAACGAAGGTCCGGCTTTTCTTTGCTACAAACGCTGCTACATACGCAGACGCTGAGCTGACTTCGAACAGGATTTGCGACTTTTGTGAGTTCGCTAGCATCTGTAGAGAGAACCGGACTGATCATCACGTATACGGGTTAGATTGGGGAAGACATCATGCTGAGTGCGTCTGTCTGTCGTTCAGTGTTCTGCAGCACGCCAGCTTATGTTCTCCGTCAGATCGGTAAGTTTTCCCGTACGAGGCTCCGAATGCACTCCTTGAACACTGGATAGGATTTTCCCGGAATGGAAGGTCTCCACCGGCTTCATTACCAGTCATATGAACCGAGCTTTGAGCCTCGACGCCAAGCGCTCCTCCCATCCAATTGAGGTGGAATGCCCCGACGCAAACTTTTTGAATCAGGTTCGGTATTTCGACATTCTTTCATTTTCACTTTCAAATATAACCTGTGTAGATCTTCGACTCGCTTTCGTACTCAAAGGCCGCCTCTGGTCAGTTCGAATACATTTGATAAATCTTTGGCAGTTAATCCAGCGAACAGTCCTCCGCATGCTCGCAAATTATGTCGGAGAAGAAAAATTCCTGAAAGGCGTTTCTCTGTATCTGAAGGCTCATCTATATAGCAACACTGTCACTCGTGATCTATGGAACGGTATCTCGGAGGCTACGGGTGCGCTTGACCATACTCAATCGCATCCTACAATATCAACTTGAACTGGTTGAACGACAGGTCAAGATATTCCTAGGATCATGAACAACTGGATCACCGAGGTATCACTATTTGCGTGACACTGCACGGATCGAGTTTCCATCCCCGTTCTTCAGGTTGGATTCCCGTTGATAACTGTGACTGAGACTTCGGACGGGATACACGTTCGACAAGACAGGTTCTTGGACAGCGGTTCTCCCACGGCCGACGAAAATACGACAATTTGGTGAGTTTCAGAGGTCCTCGCTACTCCGGTACCTCTTCCATTATAATTTAACAGGAGCGTCCCCTTGGAAATTCTCACCGTTGACAAGGACGGTCAGGTTCACATCGACAGTGCTGCTCTTCTGGACGAGAAAGAGAAGACCTTCCCCGTCGATACGAGCGGCGTTTACAAGCTGAATGCAGGGACTATCGGCACTTGTGCGCCATTTTTTCGATTCAATGTTTGCCCATCTCAACACAGGCATTATTGACTCCAGACCGAGTGCTCTACGCTTCCGACCGCCTGTCGAAGATCGCGAAAGAGGCAATGAGGGAGAAATCTGTATTCTCCTTGAAGGATCGAATCGGCCTGATGTACGATGTCGCGGCGCTGTCGAAAGCGGGACTGGCGCCTCTGAGCAGCTTGTTCACGCTGATAGATATCTGGCGGAATGAATCAAACTGTCAGTCAGCATGCCCTATGGTGTACCGTTTGATTTTTGAAGCTTATGGTTCAAGATATGGTCTGGACAAGCGCCTGGTCGAGCATTTCGACTGTGATCCTGGCGTTTTCGGGGCTTCCAGAAATCAGAGATCGCTTGCGGGCTTTCGGACGGGTAAACTTCTTTTTTCTTTTTCGGTTTTCAATTATTGTCATCATGTTGAAAATCGTCAATTCTGTAGTCACTCTTCCTACCCTTAGTACGTAAAGGATCACATTGGAAGCACAGGCTTGCGCTGATCTGCTCTCTGATCGACAGGTCCAGCGGCTAGGCTACGACTTCCCGGAGAACGAAGACCTCGAGACCGCCCAGTTGCGCAAGACCGCTATCGCTGCAGCGGCGAACGGACGGGATGTCAGGCGCGTACGGCTTCTTTGCTGAGAATCTATTGTCGGCTGATGCTGATGCTACAGCGTTCAACAAGAGCTGCTGGACCGGTTTGGTGATTACATGGAGTCTGGGAGTTACGCGAGGATTCCCGCCGATATCCAATTGGCAACTTTCAGGAATGTGCGTCTCATATTTTCCTACTCCTACGGCGCGTCAGACGCACTTGAACTGAGTGGATTTGTAATAGGCGGCGAGATACGGCGGGCGAAGGAATTCAAGGCGCTTTTTGACATCGTTGAAAACCCTTTGAATGCCAGCGCTTCGGAGAACGCCATGTGAGTCGTTTGTCTAATCCGCCTGTCACAATATTTCCAACATAATATCTCCAAAGCTGGGCCGTCGGCTCGACCGAAGATATGGACCGCGTAAATGAAATCTTCGAGTACGTCCTCAACAAGGCTCGAGACCAAGACGCTGTGGCATTTTGCTTCGGACTTGCGGATAATCCTTTAGCCCGTCAGCCGTTGGCCAAGTTCTTTAGGGACAATTATGACACTGTGAGCACCCGCTCTTTCAACTCGTAGCCTTCAAGTGATGTAACATTAGATCTCACTAACTCTTTCTAGTTCAGCAAGAGATTTGCGACTAACTCAATGATGAAATATTTCGTGCAGGTGGGCTTCTCGTTGCAGGAGGTGCTCAGCTCATTCTCCAAAGGCTTGTTTCAATAGCGGGTCGACTGAACAGGATTACACCGATGTGAAGGAGTTTTTCAAGGTGAACCAATTCATCCAAGCAAGGAGAATGTTCTGAAGTCGATCTCGCACAAGGACAAGGATGTTAGTCGGTACTCGATGGCATTGTCGCAGGCATTGGAGGCCATTCGGACTAGGATTGAGTTGATCGAGGTGCGTGGATGATTTTGTCAATGGAAACAGTGCGTTGACTGTAAGTACAGCGCTCGAAGGAGGATTTGTCCTGCTGGTTAATCGAGTGGGAGGAGCGCTCCAAAGTGTGATTATATTGTACAGGAGTCGTAGTGTATCGAATGTGAATGGTCATGGCCGACGAAAACGTTCATAGCACTGTGTTCCCGTCCTGTCGTGACCTCCTTAGTCGTTCCACAAAGATAAAGGTGATCTGGAGGGGCTCAGTTCTGAGTTCACAAGTCAAACACGATGGTGAAGAGAAATCCGACCATAATTTCATCAATCATGTATTCGTACGGCGGGAATATCTCAAGATAAGGATCCCTCTTCTTTGTAAGGAGTCCGACGCTCTTGCACCCGTACTCCGCGACCAGTTCGTCGGAGCCGTCGTTCAGTTTCAACTGCATCGTATTAGTCTCAGGCGACATGAGGATCACGCAGCTGACTCTGCTGTACTGGTAGCTCCCAACCCACTTGTACTCCTTCCCATCTTGTGCGGTAAAGATACGTGACCTGATTCGCTTGTCATTTTTTGTCTTTTGGCTAGTAGGAGCAGGAGCAAATGATATGATATGTTACGCACGGGTATCCGTACCACGGAACGTATGGTTTCTGAAAAAATGTTTCCGGGTCGATCTCCTTCCCTCCAAAACGCATGACACTCGGTTTACGAATGTACCACGCGATCTCGGCCAGGAGACCAAATCTCGCAGCGGTGTCCGCCGTAGCATTACGAGAGCTATGGGAGTCCGACTCTGACCCTGAGCTGCGCCGTGGGACGTCTCTGTCGATGCGCCGGCTAATCGTCGATATGACTTCGTGTACCTTGATAGGTGAACGGACTTTGTACTGGACGATTCCAGTCTCGGTGTCCTTGTAGGTAGCGTTGATGGGCTTGGGAGAGGAGATGATAAAACGCATTGCTGCCTTTCCCAAGGCCGCAGCTTTGATAAGATGGGCCCACAGCTTCAAGTTGACGTTTTCCGCAATTGAAACACAGACGAAAGAGACAAGAGGGTATAGTGCTAATGGGGTAACAGCTGCTGTTGACAGGGGGTCACGACAGAGCCTCAAATGGTTGAATGGCTGTCATGCACTGTAAATATAGTCTATGTGAGTAAAAATCGAGGCCTTGTGCGGCCTTGAGCTTCAAACAGTGTGAAGTGACTCAGAAAGTGATGATTGATGGCATCACAGCGGTTTCAGGTCTCCGGCCACCAAAGACCTCACGAAGTTGCACTGGATGAAAAAGCATCTGAACCGGGGACTCACGGTGAAAGGAAGAACAGACTCGGTAGTCCTGGGCACCCATGATATCACGAGTCCAGACGGCAAGATTGCAGCAAGATCGTCTCGGCAACTCGGTCTTGAAGGCTCCGAAAACAGAAATTACCTCGACTGTGGCATTCTACTTTCTTGCTCGGAGGTCCATATAGGGCACTCACCCGCGGATTAGAGCCTGAAGGAAACCCAGTTCACATAGTGCCCACTGCGTTTGCGTAAGATGACACCCATGACGACATACATTCTCCTTTCCTCACCAACACCATGGACCCTACCGATAAACCGAAGGGCCCTTCGCCGCACTACTCTCTCTATCAACGCGAAATATTTAAAGAAGGTGGAACAGCCGGCCGATGTACGTTTCTTCTGTGTTCGTTATGGATGAATGCATGCCAACTCAACAGTCGATCATCAGTGCCTTCATTCTCGGTGCACGCTGAAGAACTGGCCGAGTCAACAAAGAAGAAATTGAATGACAGAGGATACTTCTATGCCAATTCCAATGCCGGGCTCGGATGGACGGACCGCGCGAATCGCGAGGCGTTCTACCGCTGGCGCATCGTTCCCCGGATGCTTGTCGATACCACAACTAGGGATTTGACGAGTAAGTTGCTTAGTGCCTTTCTAAAAAGCGCGGATATATTGTTGTGTATGTACAGCTACGATCTTCGGACACCGAATCCCTGCTCCAATCTTGTTTGCGCCGATTGGAATCAACAAATTGTACGCGCCGTCGGGAGAGTTGATACCCGCAACGATCGCAGGCGAACTTGGTCTTCCAGTGATCATCCTATTCTAAGCACATATAACTCACTGAAATAGTTCTTTAGTTCTGTCTCTCCACCGCCGCGTCTCAGTCGATCGAGGATGTAGCTGCCGCAAACGACGCCGCGGCGCACAATAAAAACGACAGCAACGCAGTCTACAAGTATCAAGGCCCTCCGAAGTCGTACAACTCCGCCTCTCCGAGATTTTTCCAGCTGTACATGGGTCATGATGACGAGATAGTGAGCGCTGCGTCTGATCTAACTTTGCACCGAAAAACAACTGATTTGGCGTCTCAGACGTTGAGTTTGATGGAGCGAGCGTTCAAGAGCGGGTTCGATGTGCTGATGCTCACCGTGGACACCTGGCAGCTGGGATGGCGGCCTACCGACATCAACATCGCTAATTACACGTGAGTCGGTTTGCTGTGTATCCAGACCATGTCATCATTTCGTCGTCAGGTTCTACTACCCGAATTCTGTGAGTCCCAGCATCAAGCAAATTCCAAAATTCATGTTAGCTGTAGGTGGGCAACGAGCTCGGAAAATCCGACCCCGTGTTCATGCGCAAGCACGGAAAAGAGTTAGAAAAAGATTCGGGAAAGTGGATCGACTCGTCGGTCTGGCATGGCAAGGCACACACCTGGGGCAAAATCCCCTGGCTCATAAAAGAGGTGGGTAGCGTTCTGTGGCAAAATGTTCAACCGTGTTACGTCGCAGAATAATGACAATGAATGCACACAGTGGAAGCGCATATCGAGCGGCCGGCCTTTCGTGCTGAAAGGCATTCAGAGTGCTGTGGATGCGCAGCGTGCTCTTGCCGCTGGATGCGAAGGCATCGTCGTTACGAACCACGCTGGCCGGCAGGTCGACGGCGCCGTCGGAAGTCTTGAGGTCCTTCCCGAGATCGTGCAAGCTGTCGGAGATAGTGAGTCGCATTCGGTTCTCCAATCATGAGTGTGAACTGACTAACATGACAGAAATGACGATCATATTTGACTCGGGCATCCGCACGGGTTCGGACGTCTTTAAGGCCATCGCTTTAGGCGCGCACGTCGTCGAAGTCGGCCGACTTTTATATGGGGCATGGCACACGAAGGTGAAAGTGGCTGCCGGCATGTGATGAAGCCCCTTCTTGCGGTGCGTTCGAATTATCTATGCCAGCCAATACTGCTTCTCAGTCAAACACTACACGCAGGATCTGGACATCACGATGACGGTCGCGGGATATCGATCCATTGACAAAAATGTGAGAGGAAATAAAGAGGCGTTGAGGTTCAATCCGTATGGTGTGCCTCCTGGGAGAGGCGATCAAGCCAAGTTGTAATACACGTCGATGCATGGTAGCACTGCAGTTGAAAGAGATTCAGATGACCGGAATGCGCCCGGAGTTCAACCGTGCGAAACGAACGCGTTAGACTTGTTACTATATTAGCGCCCCCGGATGAGTTGGATTGTCTACCGACAATATACATAAGGTGAAAGGAGCGCCCAATCTAATATCCTTGACTCGACTGCCAGGCTACCTGCCGAAAGTTCAAAATGCGGTTCACTAATGTTGATCGAATATTCTCACGGTTCAAAGTCGGATCGGATAACAATCACGTAATTTTGATTTCTCCTCGGTCGGATCTGCTCTTGACCTCGTATCGCAGTGTCAGATGATACTAACGAAGATGATGGTGATAGAGGATTGCTCTTTGGTCTTCTTCTCATTCTACGCGGCCTGTCGTTTTGGTGGCACCTGGGCCGAGTCAGGTCTGGCATACTAACAGTGCCCGAGCAACGTGGCTACGTGTCTTCAGTACAAATACGTCGTGCTCCACCTCACAACTTGTCAACCCCCACCAACGCTGCTCCCGGCTGAAATATGCTTTCCGTCGCCTTTCCCGAAGGACCCGCTGTCTGGAAGCGTGCACACGCCACCGCGAAGTTGGCAGGCATTGCTCTGGCGCCCGACAAGGGCGATAAGGCATCATCCAGAAGCAAAAGGCCGACTTCACATCTCCCTCCGATCTTGGAAGAGCCGGAACCCATAGAACTTGAAGATGCCATCGAGACACTCGCTGTTTTACAAGACATTTGCAGTATTCGCACAAGTACCACATCTGTGGATGCACAGAAATTGGCACGACCTACGATTCAAAGTACGTTGTGCGAACATATATCTCTCTCACATGTACTCATGAATGTTGATTCGTAGCTCGGAGTAGCTCGTATAAACAAACGAGTTCGTCCTTCTCGACCCTGGGACCACGACGGGGTGTGACTGACGGAAATGATTGTGTAGCGCCGACCGTGCAGAAGCCTCAGCCTTGCCCCATCCCTCCACGTGCTAGCACTCACAGGCCGGCTCGAGATCTTCGCGATCCCGCTACATTGACTTTGTCACCAAGCCGTGAAGTCTCACTCGCTCAGAGCATCCGCAGGGCCGGGAAGCGCTGGAGGGATCCTGACGCCGAAGATTTTGAGCATGATGCCACTTTGAAACGCCGACGCACGAGCCCACCCGACATCGGAATTCATCCAGATACATCCAGGAACATCGTTGCGACCGTGGCTGTCGATCGTGGTACCCCCAATAGACGCCGTCGCGCAGAGGCAGGTCTTTACTCGAGCCCCGTCCGACAGCAAGATACTCCTCCGATTCCGAGTCCTGCGAGTGCCACCCCCGAAACGCGAGCGCCACTAGGCAGAGGATTGAAAGGGAAACGTAAACGTTCTTTCCAGCAAGTCGCACAGGACAACGATGATGATGGTGTTGATGATGGTGCGATTGAGGATGAGGATGCGTCGCGCTACGCGAAGACCCGACGCCGGGCGCCATTGGGCTTGCCTGTGATTCTCTCACAAGTTTGACGAACAGTGTTGCATAAGATGGAGCACAAGTTGCAATTTCGCTTTTTCTGGTCGATAAGAGATAATTGTATTATTATGGACTGGCTTATATTCCTAGAGTACAGGACGCTATAATGTCATAGCACTGCTGGTAATAGTACACGTATCTGGTACGCTGTTATTCATCTTCCATTCTGCAACGCAAGGTGAACACTCTTAATCCATTTTCAAGGCTCATAAAGTCAGAAGTGTCGAAATATGAGTGCATACGCGCTCCTCCATGCTGGATCGTTTGGCGCCAGCCCAAAACGGATTCGCTAAAAGAAGTTCTCGAAGTTCTCCAACTACATGCGAACAAGAAAATACAGGAACTACATGTTAGGTACTACACTTCTATTTATCTCGAGGAATAATGAAACACAATCATGTTGGACTAGGCTACATTTCAAAGCACCACACACATCTCATCTCCACCCGAAACGATCCTCAGAATCATGCTGGTGAGATGCACCAGGGGCGCGCGGCCGATGCGCTCCCAGCGTCGACTTCTTCGAATACTGATACGACCCTCCGCCACCGCCGGCGTGCGTGCCCGTGGGGAACACCATGGCCGACTGCGCCTGATATTCCTGCGCCCACGGCTCAAGCTCCGCTACCGCCTCTTCCACGGTAACGCCCGCCGCCGCAAAGTGGCGCACGATCTCCACCGCAGCGATACTGAACTGAGTCGCGCGGTATGGCTTGTACTCCACGACTGGCGCGATCTGCAGTCCGTTCCGCCGGAGGAGGTCACGATACATCCCCGGCGAGGCGAAGACCTGCACCACGCACGCCATGAACTCGGTGCGCAGGGACGTGTCGCCCTTGGCCCCGATGGCGGGGCGCAGGCGCGCGACGGTGCGGCTTGCTCTGAGGTCGGCGAGATGCGGACTCCCGTCGGCCTGCCGGCGCACACCGCGCGGCCAGGAGCCCTGATGCGCCGAGAGGTACGCGTGCCAGACCTCAACTGGGTCCTCCATCCGCGGATTGCTCGCCCGCGGGCCCTGGCCGGGGAGGAGCAGCGGTGCGGGCGGGGTTGGACGCAGCGGCAAGGACGTCGTTAAAGTGGATGACATGGAGGCGGACGCCGCCTCGGGGTTGCGCCAGTTTGACAGAATGTACCGTTGCAGATCGGTTTTTTCTTCCCGCAGCGTCTGATGTGCCTCGGCGCAGAGAAGCTTGACCGTGGCCAGGGCATCCTCGTTGCCCGGCTGATGAGCCTTAGTCATGAGGTGCTGCAGCTGCCGCAGGGTCTTGGGGCCCCGGGCCCACTGCGATGAAGGACGACCATGGCTTGGCGTGGCGCGCAGACTTTCAGGACGGGGCGCGGCACCGGACGAAGCGATGACTTCCACGGTCGGACGCGCTGGGAGAGGGAAAGCGGGCATGGAGGCCTCTGACTTGGACACAGTAGATAACGAAGAAGGTGGAATCGTTGGATTTGGGGCGATAGCGGAGATGCCAGAGGAAACCTCTGGCACGGGGTTGGAGGAAAAAGAAGGAAAGATGGAGGGAACGACTGGGAGGCTGTGGCTTTCGTGGGACCCAGACAGCATCTTTCCGATATCGGAAGCGCCGTTCGTAAAAGACTGGAGACGCGTTCGGAGAGCGGCGCATTCAGACTGCGCGAGACCAAGCTGTTCTTTCGCAAGCGATAGTTGTTGTTCGCTGTCATGGCGCTCAGACCGAAGACGGGAATAAGACGACTCTAGCTCTCGCAGTCGGTCTTGTTCCTCCGATTTCTGACGACGACGGCCCTCGGCTATTCCGTCGAAGAAGTACGTGTCGAGCTGATCATTCAGATCTTTGAAGGCGCGCTCTATGGAGGTACTGTGGGCTGCTTTAGCCTCGGAGACATGGGACATGTACGGGCGACAAATACTGCACCCTGATGGGTGCACAACGCCGCGAGAGACGGGATCGCATTCCCACGGGGGAAGCTCGTCACTGGAAGCGCCGCGGAACCGCTTGCGCGATAGACCGTCTAACTCCATGGATGAGTAGGCTGTCGGTAAAGAAGCAACGAAAGATGAGGATGAATATCGGGAGGAATCGCGGGAGGAAACACCGGAGGTTGAGCGTCGGCTGCGTCGCGAGCTTGGAGAACTTCCGGGCTGCGATATGGGCGACTGGGGATGGAAATGTGTCGAGGACGTCGACGAGGAGGAATGAGTGTGTTCTGAACTTGTTTGCTGCGCGTCTTGGTACATCCTATTGCCGCATAGAAAAGGGCGATGAAGGTGTCCAGTTTGGAAGTCCGATTTCCTAATTCGGCACTGTGGGTCGAACTCGACGATCTGGCGACAAGACTCGGCTGCTCCTAGGAGACCAAGAAAAATCACTTGTCTCGATTGGAATTTGAGTGAATTCGGAAAGGACAGCTCTGGAGCGTCATCCTTTTACTTAGGGGCTCCTGGAGTATCAATGCGGGAAACTATATTACAACACAATACAGCGCGTTCTCCATGCCAGTTAAAGAGTATAGATGGACAACACCCTGAGCACCAGCTTAAATTGTATATACAGTAAACTGAGTTTCCTACCAGCATGCCTAAGCGAGCAAAATCCAAAACCAAGTTGAACAACGTACGAAGTTTTGCACTGCAATGATTTGTTCTTCGTCTATCATACAGGAGGCATTGGCGTCCGAGTCCTCGAAAGCGCGCTGAATCCGGCGAAAGGGCAACTTGGTGGTCACATCCCTTGGAACGGGTCGGACGGCGAGACAGTTGTATATGGTTGAATAAGTGTCGCGGAGTTGGCTAGAACCGCCTGGGAGTCGTTCCGGGAAGCTTCTAGACTGAAATCCAGTATACTTAGAAGGCTCGGATTGCCCGTATCCCGAGGAAAGACAACACGTTCCCCGTGCACACGTCTGATACCGAAAGAATTAGTAGGGGGTAGAATTTAACCAATAGCTCAACGAGCCCTATCCACCGATGATTCCACATCCCGCGTATCATACGCGAGTGTTGAGGACCCCAGTGATCCCAAGCAACGATTGCCGAAGCTTCCAACTCCGATAAATAGGAGAGAAGATAGCGGTGATGAAGGAACAGGCAATAATGAAAGATAAGGGGCCCAGTTGATACTCCAAAGAAAGAGCACACAGTCGTCTTTCGTTGGATTTGGAATGTGACTTCCCAAGGACAGGATTTGCACGGAAAGGATTGCTATGCGCTGTGATATCTAACATACATCCGCCACCAACGATGGCGGGCAGCAGGAGCGTGGCCATATGTATAGGACCTGTTTCGTCGCATGGAGCAAATTTCCAGATTTCAATGTGACCCGAGTTGAGAGAACTTGTGAGAATGAATGCCCTAGGGGACAAAAAATCAAAGGAGGAGATGTGTTGCTCCAGATATATAATCTGAACAGAATTGATAAATATCAACGTGAGCCCAACGACGTTATACCACTGATGCACATACCTGGAGCACTTTCCCTCTACGCCAATCGAGCAACACAACTTGGCAGGAACGCGAGAAGACAGAGATAACATCGTCGGCGATATCCATACTGAGAGGATAAGACCTCTGGTCCGGCAGCGACAAGAGGGGGACAGTTGCAAGGGGATGCGTGTACAGCGGTGACGACAGGCTCCGGGGTTGGAGCAGGAGGTCCATGGGAGTCTCGTACAAGAATGCCACGAGATCCTGGGTAGGATCCATGACAAAATCTCGCGGAGACTGCGCCCCCAACTCGCTCCGTATATGACGGACAGTGGGTTCAGCGACAGACGGAAGCTGGACCGCGCTGAAAACCCCATTGCTGATTTGCGCAAACCATCCATGGGTGAGGTCGTAGGCCAGGTTGGGTTGAAGAAGGGGAATTACTGATTTCGTTGTGTAATTCAAGCGCGACCATGCCGTTCGATGCGCGAGCAGCGCTCCTAACCTTTCCGCTGTCGGCTCGGTGCTCGTGGGCCCGGCAATCATACCATCCGCCCAAAGCTCGATCGAATATTGCAGTTCAACGGACCCTTGGATGAGGACCTTCCAGATGCGACAAACCTAGCGATGCTTCAGTTCAGCTAGCTAAGAAACTGATCATAGATCGGATGTCGACACGCACGGCGCACGCTCGAGCTAGGGTTTCTCCATCGAGTAGTTCAAATATCTCCAGGATAAGGTCCTGCGGCAAGTCACTAAGCTGACTTGGCATTGGGCAGGTGGCGGTGGAAACCAAGTTATGTTTGCCGCGGCTGATCCGGACGCGGGATCGCCCAAAACATGTCTTTTATGTAATACAAATATAGTAAAAAAATCCTACAGAGCTGCAATCGTGATCGTGCCGTGTCACAGACATGGACAGCGCCTGCGTATCCATATTAGGTTTTTACTTGGTTCCGGCAGCTCGGACTTCGACGGCGATAACCGCGGGACGCCAAGTTCCAACATACTCAGCCCCGACATGTGCAGATAACGGCCATCAAATCAACTTACGGCTAAAGGAACCTCCATGTGGATTTAGCTCCGAGCATTTGCTACTTCACTCTTGACTATCGCCACCATGTCAACCTCTCCGCAAGAAGAGAAAGGGAAGGCTATGGCTTCAGACGAGATGGAGCTGGCGCGCATGGGTTACAAACAGGAGCTCAAGTAAGCTCCAGGCTTTTGCACGGCAGTCCCCGGCTTATCGTGCGACCTGAAAAGTCGGGAACTGGGTCTCATGCAAGTCAGTTGGCCTTTTTTTTGTCCATAGTGCGCGCTAATCTGGGGTAGAATTTCGGAGTGTCGTTCTCCATCATTTCTGTTATCACAGGAATCCCTTCTCTGTTTGCCTACGGTTTGGTTCGTGGTTTTGCAAATGTCTTTTTCCAGGCTGACGTATCTATAGAATACGGGGGGCAAGTGGTTCCTTGCGCGCAAAAGTGTCTTTTTTCTCATCAGAGTCTCAGGGCCGGCTGTCATGGTCTGGGGATGGGTACGAGATAAAAAGCCAATCTCAGTTTTTCTTGCTATCTAATGGGCTTTGTCTAGGTCGTCGTCTGTGAGTGGAAGCAGCAGTCCACATTCTTGGCGTAGAACTTACCCCTGACCAGCTGTATTCACGATGCTGGTTGGGCTAGCTATGGCCGGTGGGTGATCCACCTGAATGTTGCTTCATAGATTAATATTTTATAGAGGTTTGCAGGTTTGCGCGGCTCTTCCTTATCCTTCAGCTATCTAAACCTGCAAAAGTGCCCACCCAACGTCAGGCGGACCCTACTTCTGGGCCGCTATGCTCTCCAAGCCGAAACATGCGCCCATAGCCTCGTGGATCACAGGTCCGGGCGGTTTTGATGCGAAAGCAAGTCTTGTTTACGCCCTTTGTAGGCTGGTTCAACCTCCTTGGCCAGGTTGCCGTCACCACTGGGATCAGGTATATCTCACATCTCTTTCTGCTTGCCCCTTCTTCATGACACAATTTGATTACAAGTTTCGCCTGCGCCAACTTTCTTTCGACGGTGTGCACTTTCAAGACGGATTTTGTCCCCACTTCACATACTACCATCGGTATGTCTTTAGACAACACTTTGAACACGGACGTGGCGGTTGACGGAGTACAGGTATATACGCTGCCGTGCTTGTCGCGCAAGGTGATTCTCTACCGGTTCTGGATGACTGCATTCTAAATTCTCGCCCTCAAGGAACGATTAACACTTTCGGTGTTCATATTTTGCATCATCTGAACAACATCTCTGTCTGGTGGCATGCAATCGGCGAGTATTCACTCTTCCGATACTCAGCATTGACTCTGACTTTGTTTCAGGCACGTTC
This sequence comes from Panellus pusillus, assembly GCA_013387415.1. NCBI lineage: Eukaryota > Fungi > Basidiomycota > Agaricomycetes > Agaricales > Mycenaceae > Panellus > Panellus pusillus. The sequence goes on along the minus strand of QVIE01002826.1, from coordinate 68,336 downwards.
TCGCTAGTCGTTGCAATTCTTGCTAAGGCACCCACACACCAATCCGGTACTTTCGTGTTCCAGACGTTCATAGACGGCACTGGCGGATGGGGCGATCGTGCCAGCCATGCTTACGTTGTCGTGATTGGTATCCTCATGGCTCAAGTAAGGCATCTTTCAACATCCTCTCGCTGCGTTACTGACAAACTGATATCGCCAGTACACGCTCACTGGTAAGTAATGAATTCTCCATTGCTGACAATGAAGTAATCGCACACACAAGGATTCGACGCGAGCGCTCATGTTCGTGCTTCTTTTCCCCTCATTTTTTCACCGCACTGAATAATCTATCCATTGCGTAGATGACAGAAGAGACGAAAAACGCTGCCATGGCAGGTAGCATCGGAATAATCATGGCGATCGGCGTCTCCGCTGTCCTGGGCTGGTTCTTATTGCTGGGGCTGTTATTTTGCATCCAGGACCTCGACAGTACGCTGGCGAGCTCGACAGGACAGCCTGTAGCTCAAATCCTACTTGATTCGGTCGGAGAAAACGGCGCTATTGTGCTTATGGTGCGACTCGGTTCAAATGCAGTATTCTCACCGATCTCAACGAGATAAAGGTGATCATTATAGGCGCTATGTTCTTCTGCGGCACGTTTTCTATCACCAGTAATTCACGAATGGTATGGTCTGATTATCGTTGAAATTGATTCAACATTAAATTTCTATAGATGTATGCCTTTTCACGAGACGGCGCCCTTCCTGGCTCCAAGTTCTTCAACTACGTCAACGAGGCGTGGAAATCCCCCATCCGGACCGTATGGCTCGCATGCTTCCTCAGCTTCTGCCTCGCGCTGCCGAGCTTGGGCAGCAGCGTCGCGTTCTCCGCTGCCACCTCGATCGCTACGATTGGACTGTACATATCCTACGTCTGTCTACATTTTCTCTCTGGTTGTTCCATTCTCAATTCAGTCTCCATGTAGGCTATCCCCATCGCGCTGCGTGTGATCTATCGCGACCAGTTCGTGCGTGGGCCCTTCCACCTTGGGCGCGCTTCCTACCCCGTCGCGGTGGCTGCCGTCACATGGATCGCATTCATCTCGATCGCGTTCATCTTGCCCCAGATTAATGTATGTATCGAGTACAAGTCTTCTATCTGGAAGAAATTGATTCTCTCCCAGCCTGTCGACGCACAGACGTTCAATTACTCCATCGTACGTTTTTCTACAGCCCTTTAATGACGAATATCCATGCAATCAACCTATCAAAGGTCGCTGTCGGGATTGTCATATTTTACAGCGGAGGCCTCTGGCTCTTGAGCGCGCGCAAATGGTTTACGGGGCCTGTGCGGCAAATTGCCGGTATGAAAATTTTGAAGCATCACATTTTCCCTTCCGAATTCACGGGTCTTTGTTCTAGGCGAGCAAATGGGCATCGACGTTATGGATCCCGCGGAAGCTCGAAAATTCGAGGAAACTAGTGCATGAATGGAGGAGGAAGGAGTGAATCTTCGGTCGATCACATCAGATTTCCTGGTACCAGAGACTACTCGCGGGCAAGTTGGAATTTAGATACAGCTGAATGCGCTAACTCCTCAGTGTGGTTCAGGACCAGGTTTTGAACATTCGACCGTTGTTCGATTTAGTCCCTTGAATACAAATTGAGTGGAAATGCTATGCAGGTACCACAAAGCCTAAGATCGGTTACTTGTTCCATATTCCTCCTTAAGAACCTCCTCAAGACGCTCACACAGCTTCCCGAGTATCCACTGCCCCTCGGAAACCCCACTCAAAAGTGGCCCCTTGTCTCCCAACCACGTCCATTCCCCGCGCTTCTTCTTCTCATTATCCTCGTCATCAGATCCAAGCCCGCGATCTTCTTCCCGCTTTTGCCCCTCCGTGCGCTCTCCAAGAAGCGCCAGCCATTCCTCCCACTCTTCCCACTCGTATCCGACGTTGGGCGAATTTGCCACGTCCCTTGCAAGCCGATTGATCTGCTTAGCGAGGCGCGCGGCGAGCCCGCCACCCTCGCCGCGCTCCTCTTCTACGTGCTCGAGTGCCTCGCCAAGGCGCTCCACATCCGCGCCCATCTGGTGGGTCGCCACTCCGGCCCGAGGCACATCTTCACTAGCAACCTTTCCGTGCCGCTGGAAGACACCCCTCAAGTCGCCTGTGATGCCGAACAGAAGCCCGCTACGAATCCAGCCTGCGAGTATGTCCCCGACGTTCGAGATGAGGATCGTCACGGTTGGGACGGCCATGATCGACCACACGACGAAAAATGGCTTGCCGGCCGTGGACATTGGAAAAAAGTCGCCGTACCCGATCGTGAGGAGGGAGGTGTAGCTGAAATACAGTGCCTCAAAGTACGTCCAACCTTGTGGCGCCTGCGTGAAGTAGATGGATAATTTCACACTACGAATAGAAGCAAGACAGACCTCGGAGAACCAAAAGGTAAGAGCGCCGAGAAACCAAAGTAGACAGTACGCGAACAAGGAGGTGCCGAGCGCCGTGTACTTGTGTTTCGTCTCCGCCCTACGCTGGATACTCCGCATGGCCTGCCATTCGTTTTTCTTCCACCGCGCGTCGGGCTCTTGCATGCGCTTAATCCAACGCTGGCGTTCCTGCTGCACCGTCCGACGGACGACCTTTATCTTCCCCCGCTCTAGAACCAACCCGCGGATCGACCCAATGACGAGACCCAGCAGAGTGATACCGCCCACGGCGTATGGGATGAGGAGCGCGCGGCCCGTGTGCGTCTTTGGCGGGAAGTCTGAGCCAAGTCCGATGGTGAGGAGCGTGTAGTCCGCCCAGTAGACGCCGTCGAGGAAGTCCCATCCCTCGACGCGCGCGAAGACGCCGGCGCCTGCGGCGAGATAACAGACGTAGACGATGGTTTGAAGCATGAGAGTCCGTTGCGGGACGGTGAGTGCGTTGAAGGAGGGCGGGTATGCGTGGAAGACGTAGGCACCCACGGCGTTTGCGATGAGTAGGACCGGTAGAACGATGTAAATTGCGGCAGCAATGATGGCGTAGTAGTACGCTGCTTAAGGTGAGTTTGGTCCCTCAAATGTTTTGGTGAGTACCTTGGGAGTGCTCGTATGGAGGTATCTGTGGAAATCCAGGGTTCGTGCGCACTATTCCTAGCGGAATTATGAGGAGTATGGCAGATATGAACCTGCTTTTCTTGAGCACAGATTCATTTGAAGAACAAAACGGACCAGAAGGATATTGTGAGAGGCTGTGCAATGGAATACTTCATAAGATGGCCGAAGTTTGCCAGCAGGACCAAGTTTGCGAAAAGGGACAAAGCCAGCGAAAGGCCTGTGACTGCGGTCAGCCTGTTGGTTGAAGATCAATCGATCAAGTTCAACTGATACACGAAGAGCCGGAAGCCGTGCAGACCATTTGGGATCTGGTATCGGGCTGCCATCCGCAACGTATTCGCGCCATCTCTGAGACTGGGCGCATACGGAAAAGAAGTTGGCCAACGGTCCGAATGTGCCTGCCACGAGCGGAAAGGCGGTTGATGTGAACCACCATCGTCTCCGGAGAAGAATGAGGTGATGTCAACGCAGAAAAAAAGACGCGTACTTTGGTTGGAAGTAGCCCACCTCTTCCTCCTCATCGTCCTCTTGCATCTCTTTCCTAAACGCAGCCCTGACTCCAGCTACTCCACCGCCATGCTCCGACTCTTGTTCTGCGCCACTAGCCTCATGTTTGACGTGGTGTTGAGCAGTTTGGAACGTTTCCTGAAGAGGTTCTTCGAGGCCCGGGTCGTTCATTGTCAATGACGCGAAAAGAGCAAGTGGGACAAGTACACAGATCCACCAATGACACAATGCCGAGCATCGGCATGGCTGTCGCGACCATGTGATCGCGTTGAGACGCCGCATAGCGAAGATTTCGGGCTTTGTCGTACAGAAAATGTTTTCGAAAGAAGTATATACTCATTGGAAGCAAACGCGCCTGGCAAAAGTATCTCTTTGGGCACGTAGAGCCGAAAGAGATTGGAGGTCGGCAATTGACGACAACTTATTTTCCGTAACTCAACATCTGTCAAAGATACATCTTGACCGGCTGTATAGATGTCTTGACTTGTACACTTCCTCGCTGAATTCCCTCTGTCGGTTCTCCGTTGTCACTCCAAAATACAGCGCCCCGCGCTCGTTGACCGACTGATGTTCGGGTGATTGTCCTGTTTCTTCCCTCCCCGTCAGACGGACTGCTGAATTCTTCGACACTTGCTTTCGCGGGCGCCGAAGTCTCGAGGTCGTACCTCCCCTCATATGACGGGAAGAGATAGATGTCGGCCGGCGCGGCGGACGTAGACGCATCGATAAAGAGGCTCCGGTTCAGCACGTCGCCATACTCCTCCCGAGTGACAAGCAGAGCGAGAGGCGCGTTGGAGGTCTGAACAACTGCACGGAGACCCTCCAGTTTGTTGTCTACGTCGTAAGTTGCGAGGCCCATGTGGGCTTGGATTGCACTAGTCAATCATTGGGGATGATTTGATAGATTTGGATATGCATGCCAGTGAGACCCACCCGTTAGATGTTTTGAGCTCAACTTGCGCCTCAGACCCAGTCTCGTTGCCAAACATCCCTGCAACGGTCATAATCGGAGCATTGCTGGTCTGTATCCTGAGCTGAGAGCCACTAAAAAGACCCTCGACCTTGCCATTACTTGTTTGGACGAACGCCCGGCGTCCTCCCAAGCGCTGTCAATGAATCGTAAGTAGGTGAAGCAGAGATGTTTGCAACTTACATCAAAGTAGATGGGCGCGTTGGACGATTTCAGACGAATGTCCTCGAACCTGGAGCTCACATGAACATAGGGCTGGAATTGATGTGCGAACAGGGGCAAATCCGTGGTGAGATCGTTGTAGTTCACATTCGGGAACGCTACGGTTATGTTGAATTGTACATCTTGATAGCGATCGCCGTGTGAGTGGTGAGGAGCGGACTGATGCATACATATTTCAACGCGGTCGAAATCCACTTGTAAAGGGTTCAAACAAACCCAGATGAGTAGCCCGTGCTCCTCGTTTGACCCCATACGACATACTTTAGTTCGGTGGAGGTCCTTGGCTCTTCGATAGTGTGCCGTGACGTTCACCTGGACGAGTTCGTCTCTCCCGAACGTTCTGATAGGTTTAATGTGGCCAAAGACTGGGCCCCGAGAAAGAAAGAAGAGTAGATCAGCACTGGTCGGGAGCTCGAGGTATAAATCCGCGCTGCCGTGATCTGCAGATGCTGGAGTCCAGTTGAGGCAGTATCGGGCATTTGCTGGCGTTTGATAGAACTGCGGGTGCAAGAGATTATTATCATCTTTGCAGATGTGAATGTTCAACGTTCAATAGTGCTCCACCTCAAGACGTGAATCCGTTGCAATGTCATCGACGAAGGGTCTGCTGATTGATACATATGAACGGAAAATGATGTGGCCCAGGGCGAAACAGATAATAGTCGAGACCGAGAAAATACGTTGGCAAACGGTTCGTATACGATGAAACCCAGTGTCGTCGCATGTGCTGGACGGCGCAGTGTGCAGCGGAAGGTTGAATTTTGTCAGCTCAATGGGAAGATGGTCATGGCCCGTAGACTTGTGCATGGGGAGGAAAGGTAAAAGGGTGAGAGACGAGTCCTGAATGACAGCGATGTCAGTAATCTTTATTTTCGGATAGATCCAGACAAAGCCAGAATTTGGAGCCGAGGGGCGAAAAATAGATCGCAGAAGTACATGATCATTGATTATTGTCGAGAGAATTCCAAGTATTCGCGACCACAAATTGTCAAGGACTGGAGAACCTGAACAAGCAGTGGCACTGGAGTCTGGCAGCTCCGAGTCGGAGTGGTTGCGTGCCCGTGACTTGATGGTCACGTGAGAACCATCTTTTTCATGAACGCCATCAGCCGCAGAATAATTCTGCTGCAGAGGCGACATATCCATGCTACGCCCGTCGCCTTCAACACGGCGGACGAGCTATTCAACGAGGAGGTTGTACAAGACCTGATCCCCACTCCGTCTCCAGCGACTTCCTCCAGCCATCTCACCCACAACGCGCGCCTCCACCGCTTCACCACTCTCGAGCAATTTGTGCGGCCGCGCATCGGGCGGACCCCAAGAAACGCACGCCCCTTGTGCGCCGCAGCGCGTTTCCGCAGCTCATCCAGCTCGCAACGACCCCTGCGCAGATGCACACCGTCAGCGAGATGATGGCGATCTGGAAGGAGGGGCGGCTGGGGACGCAGGGGCGGGCGCGCTTCGGGGTGGACGGGCTGCCGAAAGGGGGCAAACCGTTCGACGAGCCGACGAGCGAGCTGTTTGCGCGTGCGTACATTTCTCTACATAAAACAATAATAATAATTCCAACGCAGGTCGCTGCGACGAGCTACGCATCCCCGAGCACGCGCTCACAGTCTTCGGCGCATTCCCCACGTATGCGCTGCCGCTCACCCTCCCCGCCGGCCGCCGCCTCCTCCACGCCCTCGTCGCTGCCGAACGCCCTCTCGCCGACGCCATCACCGCTGCCGCACTGTACCCCTCTTATGGCCTCCCACCTGTGCACCAGGACCTGCCGTCCTGCGCGCTGCTGCTGTCTGCGTGCCTGCGTCATATCAAGACTGGGGATAAAGGGCGTAAAGAGGCAGAGACTCTCTTCAATTCACTCCTCGGCGCGATGCAGGCGAGCCTCAGCACGACGCCGCCTATGCCTGCAAGTCGCGACGTGCGGGAGAAGACGATACGGCGATGGTTGAAGGGCGTTATGCTAGAGTTGGATGCGTTTTTGAAGACAAGGAAGAGGGAGAAGTGGCTTGAGAGGTGGATGGTTAAGAGTCGGTTCGTCGTGCCCGCCGCTAATTGAATATCTTGCTGCGTAATGCTGCCGCCACCGCCGCGCCATCAACACCGTTGTCACGAATTACCTCGCGTCCTACTGCCGGTACAGCTGCGGCTGTCGTGTCGTTCGCCACTCGACATCCCTCAGGCTCAGCGCGATGATGAATTTCACAGACTGAGAGTATGTTTGATTGAGACGGTGTTCTTGTGGCGTCGATTTGCGTTCTCTTCAAGGGCCGTTTCCGCCATGAGACGCGCATCGGGCTAGCCGATGCGCGCGACCCGAACCCGTTTCCTGCCTCGAGCCCACCGGCGTCATGATCAACGAGATCTTCACCCGTGCGTTCACCTCTCCCTCCTCCTTTTTGAAAAAAAAGTTATAGTTGATAAGGCGGGTTTGGCGTCACCTTCTCAAGCACAATGAGAATGCGCCCATGCATGTCTGCGGCCGCGGGTCGTTTCGCTAACTATGAGGAGATAGGCTCTACTTCAGACAAGCTTTCTTGCCATCGTGGACCCAATCACACGCGATTCGGGCCTCCGAGGGCCCGTGCTGCGCATCATGCCGCCCGCCGCCGCGCCACCATCACCCGCTCTTCCAAAAGAATCGCGCATCGCGCTTCCTTCTTCGTTCCATTATTTCCGTCTGCCATTTTCCCAGAAAACGCCTCGTGCCTGGGAACCTTGTTCCTAGAATCCGATTCACCCACATGTACCCCTACCAGCTGAACGGCCCTAAAGACAGAATGCCCCCGGCGAAGCTCACGGTCGGGTGTCGTGGTATATAATGAGGCCACCCGCCCGCCCGTGCTGCTATCGTCGTCCGCCGGATAGATATGCTGCGATTCTTCAAGTCGATCGCACTGCTCGGGCTTGTCTCAGCGCCAGGTGAGTTCACGTCGTTCGTAACATCATCCGCGCTCGCCCATCCCGCCTCGCAGCCCTCTTGCTCAACCCACCTCCTTCGACTCCTACCTCGCCCTCGCATCCGAATGGCCCCCGGGCCCCGGCTCCGTGCTCGTCCCCAGCAGCCAGACGCGGAGCTCAGCGCGATGATGGCGGAGATCTCCCCCGCGCGGATACAAGCTATCATCGAGAAAGCTGGTGTCCTTCGGGACGCGGAACACCATGTCGAACCTGACGGACCCGAACAGGGGATTGGCGCGGCGCGGGACTGGATCGCGGAGCAGATGAGGGGGTTCGCGGCTGCTTCTGGGGGGCGGATGACGGTTGAGGTGCGCGCCCGTTGCTCCTCCGTGTCCTTCTCGCGCGAGCGAGCCTTGATGAGTTGATTGAGTTTGCTGATTCGGCGCGCTGATGCTGGCAGGTCCCGAGCTACATACAGGGCGTGGACGGCGCTATCATCCAGTCTACGAATATCAGCAACGTCGTGGCCACGCTCAAGGGCTCCGTCGACACCGAACAGGATCTATATCGTCTCGGGGCACTACGACTCGCGCAATACGAATGTGTCGGATTTTACTAACGACGCGCCGGGGCAGGTGGGCGCGTTCTCTTGTGAATGCACCACTGATCGCTGACAGCGAGTAGACGACGACGGCTCGGGTGTCGCGGTCGCGATGGAGCTGGCGCGCGTCATGGCTACTCATGACTCTGTTGCGACGATGATGTTCGCAGCCGTCGCAGGTGAGCGTCGACCGCCCCCCATACCCTCTCGATGGGCATTGACTCTTTGGTTGCAGGCGAGGAGCAAGGCTTGTTCGGATCGACGTTCATGGCCAATACGCTCGCCGATGCGGGGGCAGACATCCAGGGCATGCTCAACGTCTGTATCTATCTGTTCTGGCTTCCAATCCTATAGACGACTCCGAGCTGATGTCTCGCGTAGAACGACATCGTCGGCAGCTCGACCGCAGACGACGGCACCAAGGACCCGTTTAACATCCGGATGTTCACCGAGGCATCTCTACCTCGGAGGACGAGGCGCAGATCGAGTCGAGGGTGAGTATCGGTGCGGAGAACGACACGCCTATCAGGCAGTTGGGACGTTTCGTCGTCGAGGTGGCGTCGAATCCTGTGACGCAGATGAATGGTATGTGCGGTTCCGTGCCCTTGTGATATGACCGCCCGCTGACGATAGGATTGTATAGTGCAGATGGTGTATCGTCCCGACCGGTACGTGCACACTGGGCACTCCTTTGTTCGGCTGCTGACGGCCGCCTCCAACAGTTTCCTTCGAGGCGGTGACCACGAGCCATTCATCGCGCGCGGTTTCCCCGCTGTTCGCTTCACCGAGCCGCACGAGAACTTTGCCCACCAGCACCAAAACGTGCGCGTCGTCTCGGGGAGCAATTCGGCGACCTCACCGAGTTCTGCGACTTCGAGTTCAACGCGCGCGTCGCACGCGTTAACGGCGTCGCGCTGTGGTCGCTCGCGCAGGCGCCCGGGACGCCCCTGGGGCTGAAGATGGATACGAGCGTGCTGACGAATAACTCGACGCTGACGTGGACGGATGATCCTGCGGCAGAGAGCTACGAGGTTGTGTGGCGCGCGACGGAGGATGCGTTTTGGACGCATGTGATTCCAGTGGGGAAGGTGACGCAGACAACTATCTTGTTGTCGAAGGATAATGTGCAGTTCGGGGTGCGCGCGGTGGGTGCGAATGGATTCAAGAGCCCGGCGGCATTCCCGTTCGCGGGGTAGTCTGCTTTGTGTTCATAGCTTTGGGGGTTCGGAATCAGTGTAACTTTGTAGCATTCACACGTCTTTGAGTATCTCAATTGATGCGGAGGTCTCGAAGACGCATACGCGTTATAGACGTTTGTTTGTTCGACGCGTCAAGTTGTTCTATCGCACCTCCATTTCGTTTTTTCGGGTCCCCCAGTGAAGCCCCAGTCAAACTTTCCGTTCATATGGATTCCCAGCACTCTCGCCTTTGGACCCTCATCTCTTCTCTCATATACGCGTCTCGTGCCCTCGACGAATTTGGGATGTAGGCGACATGCAAACCGTTTGGCCACCACCTGAGGAAAAATCCGCCGGGTAAATTTTGTATCCAGGCTGAGCCTTGTCCCTCTCTTCGGTGTGACGACGGGAGCACCAGCCGAATTGTACTATCTGGACGAGAGGGTTGGCCTATGGGTCGGACCGTACCGTTATCACAGTACGTATGCATCCTCGATCTGTTGTGCTTGTCGTGCTCACGCCTTTCTCCCCGGTCCCACTGGCTTTGTATGAGTATTTCTCTTTTCGACCGCCACCATGTCTTCCTCGCTCGCCCTCGGCCAGTCGACTATGGTATAATTCCCTCGAGGACTAATTTTGCGAGCCATTTTCGACCCTCGCGCTTTGCCAGAACTGTAGCGGATGCTCAATGTATCCCTGCTATTGAACGATGGCAATGCGGTACTTTTAGGAGGAGCATCGGACAGGTGTAAATCCGCGGCGTTGCCTCGAAAGACTCCCTGAGGGACGGCTGAGTCTTGTTGTGAGTGGACAAGAGCACTGTACCATGTACGGCAGGCCTTCTTCTACGGGACGAATGGCGTTTTACTCCGTGCTCGTTCCCATTGTTCTTTTCTAGTCTGAAAGTCGTGCAGGCGCCGTCGCCGTCGCCGTCTTCGCACAGGGACGAGAAAAATACCCGGGTGGAGGTAGTAGTTGGTAGATACTTACCCGGGGATGGGCTCGCAACACTTCGCGCCTCCTTGTCGTCGGACCCCGAGCTTGCGACTCTTTCGGGAGTTTACCAAGCGCGCAAAGACTGTGCTCGTTTGTACTTTCAGCGAAATACGATTGACATGTAGTTCGATTCGAAATTTTCACTCAGAAACGACCACAGGCTACATCTCAGTCTTGCATCATTGTGAGGATGATCTTCATCCCACCGCCTTCAAACGGATCCTGCGTTGCATCACTACCCAGCATTTCCGTTGCAGCGTCGAAGTCCTCGTCGCGATGCACCGTTATGTTCACGACGTGTAGCTGCGTGCGACGGGCGGCGAGCAAGGCGAGCAGCGGCGAATGCCATTGGCCAATGTCGATTCGGATATCGTTATCAGCTCGATGATAGTCAAGAGTGAGGGCGGAGAGATTTGGGAGTAGATGTGAGGATTCTGTTAGGTCTTTTAGGGTAGCAAGAGTGCGGTACCCGCAGCGGCCACTTCTCAGCACTAGATATGTGACTGAGGGAAGAAGAGAAACCACTTCCTCCATGTTCTTCTTCCAGAAATAATTCAGAACCAACTTCCGCAGTGGCGGCGAGGATCGCTTGAGAAAGTTGATCATCGTGGCAGATTTAGGAAGGTTGTGGGGGAGGGACAGGGTCCGAAGACTCGGCAACGTGAGATGATCCAAGATTGTTTGGTCGTCGAATCCCACTCCGAGATGTTGCAGGCATGGGAGAACCACTGGGTCGATCGGAGGAGAAATGTCAGAGTCGTCGTAGAGACCTTCCCAGGCGCAATCCACAACATTGGGGACAGAGCGTAGAATGGAAAGTGCTCTGCGTGAGAGATATTGTCCCCGGACTCTCAAAACTTTGAGCGCAGGCCGCTCTACACCGAGAAGCAGCTCCGATACCCTGGCGGTCGCGTCCAATTCGTGCACCCGCGACATGTGGCGTCGCAGCACCTGGAATATCTCCGCATCGGAGCTGCTGCTGCCGCTGAAAAGTAAAGAAACATATCGCTCTCCCGCCCGGCTGAGCCAAACATCCAGAAGACTGGCGAGGTCGCAATAGCCGCGGCGTTTTTTCAGGTCAAGCTTGATGCGCGCCCAAAGTTCGTGGGTCGATAGAGCAATACGGCTCCATGAACTGCAGACAGCTGTGAGAAGCAGAGGAGCTTGTGTCGCGTTCGGTCTCGGGTGGTCAGGCAGACAGTAGAGGAAGATCCTCGAAGAAATTTCGAGTGGCAGTCGCGTGATTGGATCATGGATAGCATTGAGCTGGTGCTGAGCCTCAGATTTCCTGAGCTCCAATTGCCTCAAGACCTCTTTCTGACTTTCGATGTCGGTGTTCAGTTTTTCGATGAGCGCCTGGAGGTGCTCAAGTACAGAGGTGCCGGGGGACATCATGATGGCAGGTAGCCTTAATGGCCGCGTCAACGTCTGTACAGACCGTTTCTGGTAAAGGCATCGGCAAATGAGTGACACACTCCATATTAAATTTCAAACCGCTTGAACTCGCCTATCTTCTGGGTGTAACACGCCGGACAACAAGACGAGATTGTATTGGTTAGGGAGAGAAAATGAGATGCACCATCACTGTGATATTTGATCCTATCAGTGCCAATCACTCGGCAACTCGCTTTCTTTATACCACGGTGGACCACGACCCAGTTTGTGTCTGGTTCAAAAATCAACATTTGTTCGAGGAACATAAGGAAAGTATGTGGTGCCCCGTGTTGCGTTCCGCACCCTGGCACGGAGATGGAAACTCGACGTCCGTCCTAGCACCCCTTGAAGCGAAGATCGACGAAGTCTGCGAAGACATCGGGCGGCAAAAAGAGGTCTTGAGGAAACATGAAGCTAAGAAGGCTCTTCTTTAGCGCCAGCTTAACGCCGCTTGCGATCCATTTGCACGGTTGCCACTCAGAATTTGTTCAGAGATCTTTCTTCAATGCCGCGGCAAATGCCTCCCTGGGCCCTTACCTCCGGAACCCGGAGCCCGTTAGAAAACCACGCTTCTCCTGAAAGCCTGCGCCGCGACCCGCCTGGACCGACAGTGCTCTGTCTGCCTCATCCCTTCGGGCTCAAGTTCGTGTATCTTAGCCGCGAGCGAAAGATTTCGAAGATCTTTTAGAGAAGTGGTTCAAACGCGCTGGGAGGCTTCCTTTACACGTATCCCGGAAGGAACATCTTGATTCCAGGGTATTATATATCCTCCGCTTGGGGTAAATCCAGTCAGCTGGAGGGCCTCCGATTGTCCGCAGAGGATGAAGATCAGTCGCGTCGCGAAGATGAAGATTAAGACCATGATGTCGAATTTTGGGGTCTATTGGGAAATGTGCGACCAAGTTTGTTGCCCTCTCTTCGTACCTTGACCATCGTCGGTCGCGTTGAAGGCTTGCTGTTCAAGCCTCTTCCCGTTCTTCAGTTTCTACGCCTTTCACCCAATTAGTTGGAACTGGACTTCTTGACTCTACTGCTCCAGGTATCGTATCTCAAATCTCAAACCGGATGAAAATTGATTTGTTACCGCAGGCCAGGAGCAGGGGCTGTTTCGATAGACGTCTATGGCTAACACGCTTGCCGATGCGGGTCCCAACATCCAGGGCATGCTCAACGTCTGCTGTCCAGCTTCCGTTCTGCAACTGTCGAAGTCTGTCGTAGATATCCTCCATTCTCCAGAATGACATTGCCGGCAGCTCGACCGCAGACGATGGCACTAGAGACTTCTTCAATATTCAGCTGTTCACCGAGGGCATCTCCACTAGGGAGATTTTCTAGGAGCTCCAATCGAGGTTGAGTATTGGTGCGGAGAACGACGCGCCGCTCAGGCAGCTGGGGAGGTTTGACGTCGAGTTGGCGTCAAATCCTATGACGCAGATGCATGGAATGCATGGTTTTCGTGCTACTATATATGACAGCTGGCTGACGATGGGATGTGTAACATAGTATAAGTATTAGATGATGTACCGCCCCAATCAGTGCGCACACAGCTGTTCACCCTCTGATCACGGATTGACGTCCGTCTGGCACAGGTTCCTCTGAGGCGGGGCCACGAGCCGTTCATCTTACGTGGCTGTCTCTCCATCCGCTCGACCGACCCGCACGAGAATTTTGCACACCAGCACCGAAACGTGCGCATTGTCTCGGGGGAGCAATTCGGCAACCTGACCAAATTCTGTTATTCTGAGTTTTAGTTCAACCCGCCCGTCGCACGCGTCAACGCCATTGCGTTGTGGTCGCGCGCGCAGGCGCCTGGGACGCCCAGGGGTTGACCATGGACGCGATCGTGCTAACTGTGCCTTCAATAACGATATACCATATTTTTGAATCCTGTCTCGGAGTGAAGTACAATCTATTCAAAACTTGAACTGAGAAACAATTCAAAACCACTCAGTATTGGATGTTAACCCATGATAAACAAGTACGGCCCAGAATCTATCTCGAAACTATTTCTCCAGCGTTGTAAGGTAGATGCTCATCCCACTCCCTCCCAGCAATGCCTGCAACGAAGCAGACAATTCCTCTGCGGCTGCCGCTTCGTCGCGGTTCAAGGTCATGTGCACAACGGTTATCTTTGTGCAGCGGGCCACGAGCATGGTGAGTAACGGTGAATGCCAAGAGCGACATTTTTCCGGGTTCCGAATACCGTTGAGTGAGAGGAAGGACAGATTCGGAAGTAAGTGCGGGGATTCTGCTAGAGTAGCAAGAATGAGGCGCGGGTGGTCACCTTCTCCCATCAACTCTAGATGTATGAGTGAGTGCAGGTGGGAAAACACTTCTTCCATGCCCTCTTTCCAAGTGCAACCCAAGATTAACTTCTGCAGCGGCGGCGAGGATCGCTTCAGAAAGCTGGTCATCAGGGCGGGTGTCGGAAGGTCGATAGGAAGGCTGAGGCTTTGAAGACTCGGCAACGTGAGGTAATTCAGAAACTTTTTGTTGCACCCCAATAGGAGACGCTGGAGGGATGGAATAATGAGAGGTTGGAGCGAGAAGCCGCCGCCGCCATACGCGTCGTCGCTGATATCTTCGAAGGCGCAATCCACAACGTTAGGGACCAGGGGTAGCATAGAGAGCACGTCGTCCGTTAAATAGCACCCCTGGACTCTCAGAAGCTTGATTGCGGGCCTCTCTTCATCAAGAAGTTGCCGCAGTTCGTCGTTCTCGAAGGATGTGTCCAATTCCTGCACCCGCCACATGTGGCGTTGCAGCACTTCGATAGCGTCATCGAAGTTGCCGCCGTTGAGCACCAGAGACATGGGCCGCGTCCCGGCCCGACTAAACCAGACATCCAATAGACTGGCAAGGTCGCGATATTGGCGTTCTTCGACGTCAACTTCGATGCGCGCCCAGAGTTCGTGGGTCGAGAGGGCAATGCGGCTCCATGAAGTGCAGACAGCTGTGAGAAGCAGAGGAGCTTGTGCCGCGTTCGGTCCCGGATGGTCAGGCAGACAGTGGAGGAAGATCCCCGAAGAAATTTCGAGTGGCAACCGCGTTATTGGATCGTGAATAGCGTTGAGCTGGCGCTGAGCTTCAGATTTTCTGTGCTCCAATTGCCTCAACACGTCTTTTTCTCGATTGATATCGGTGTCTAATTTTTCGATGAGCGCCCGGAGGTGTTCAGTGGCGTGACTGGCGTCCGCCACCGCCAGCGCGTCCTGGGACATATATGTGGGCGCCTGCGGAAATCGTGACGGGTAAAGATATTTGACTAACGAAGAAAGAGCACTATATTGCGAATACTTACCTTCGAAACGCTTGAACTTGTCCGTTCTCCGGATCCGGGAAAATGAGGTTAGTGGAAGAAAACAAAGACGAGTCGCCGTGATGATTGATCGTCACAGATGATCGATTATCACTCGGCAATGCTTCGCCCCCTGCTGCCCGCGAGCTGCCCGAGGGCCGAGAATCAGATACAGCCAGCCGAACCCATGCCGGACTCGAATCGGAATCAACTTCCAACAAACTTGAACGAAGGTATAGCGGCATTCACCATGAGAATAAACTCACAGTGCGCCATTCGTTTGCCATTCATCATCCAATCAGGTGGTGCTATTCATGATCACTGGAAAGCCGGCAACTGACGAGGAGGGGTGAAGTCTGCATCCAAACTCACATGAGAAGCTGGAGCTGCTCCTAGCCTCCTCGACACACATAAACGAGAAAAATATACGAGGCTCTTCGGATTCGTTACTCAAAACTAGGCGGTAAGATTGATCATCGGGAAATGTTACAAAATCAAGTCCCAGTGCTACGGATTCTATTCAGAGGCGAGCAAAAAATTCCGCTCCTCATCCCCAATCCAAATACGCGTGCCATCGCCTGACAGCTCCCTGAATGCAGCGAGTGGAACATCTGCAGGATCGAAAGAAGCACAGGTCACGCGGAAGTCTTGTAAAAGGGTACGCCGAACAGACAACGCGCGAAGAACGGCGCTCCACTCTGAATCATCGAAGGCGCACCATTCCGAATGGACATGCAAAGTTTTGAGGTTGGGGAGCACGTTGAAGGGAACCTGCGCCAACGAGGCAAACCAGTGGTCTGCCGTGGGATCGTCGAACGACATTGAGTGCAGCTGGATTCCCAGCTGCGTGACAGTGGGAACGAGGGTGAGGACGTCATTCAAGTCCATGAAATCTTCCAAGTGTGTAATGACGAGATTTTGCAGAGGCGGAGATGATCGCTGCAGGAAGGGTATAATATTCGCATCGAAATGACATATTGGCAGACACAGGGTTGCGAGACGAGGGGCAGAAAAATACTGGAGGGTTTCACCCCTTCAGTATCTATCGGATCTACGGCGAGCTCCAACCAATACAGATTGGGCAGGGAAAGCTGTTCGGGCACGGGAGCTCTAGCATACTTCAACCGTATATGGTGAAATTCCAATTCTGTCAGGTTGGGAGAAACGCGTAGGAGATGTAGGATTTCGGAGCGGGAAAATTCCAAGCCATTGCGGCCAACAATCGTCAAGGCCTGTAGAACCGGCAGCGAGTCTGGCTGTATGCCTCCCAGAAGCTGACGATGTACAACTGCAAGTTCATCGTCAGGGTAGTTTCTGAATCTGCGAGAATTTGTAGGACCTGCAGTTGACTAGACCGACCCCAAATGAGGGCCGCGACACCGGAATCTAAAGGTCCCGTCACGGATATGCGCAAGCGGGAGGTGCCAGCGCGTTCAAACCATATTTCCAGTAGCTCTTCGAAACCTTCGTTCCTCGGCAGCTCGAAATGTACTGTGGCCCATAGAGCCGGTGTGGATAGAGCAATATCGGTCCACGCGTTGCAGACGTTCAGGAAAAGCATGGGGATATTACGGCCCCAGGCAGACGTAGCCTGGAGGACGGCACTGGAGAAATATCTTGGACGAAATCTCGAATGGCAGTCGTGAAATTGGATCGCGGATAGCATTGAGCTGGCGCTGAAGGATGCTTTTACTGCGCTCAAGCTTCTTCATGGCCTCCTGGTGCTTCTTTATAGCCTCCTTTTGCTGCTCGATATCCTCGCAGACGTTTTCTATCTGTGCCTGGAGTGCCTGGACGGACATAGCGCCCCTGGTTCCGTCCGTGTGAGCGCGCCGGCGGTGTGCAACACGGAACATCATACTTGCCTTCGAGTTGGAACTACGATTCCTCGAAGCAGATATTTGATGCGGAGAAGCGTTGGCCCTCGAAGGCCCTCGAACGCAAGGCAGAAAACGGGTCGATGGTGGTTTTAGTAATCGGCTTAGCGGCGATCACGATTTGACCGACTCTAGGCTTTGCTGTCAACTAGAAGCGTGCATCGAGGAGTCCACCGCTCGCGTCGGGCAGCGGAATGAAGTGCTATGTTTCTTACACGGGCTGGAACGTATCAAACGACGAGTCCTCTGGCGGCAGCTCAGCTCTCCTCCTGATCCTCATGAAATGCCTTCCACCCCCAGCAGGAGCCGCGGAGCATCCTTATGACTCTCTTCACTGTCTGCCGCTTGTGGACTGCGGTTTACACTTCCTCTCGGCCTGCCATGGAGCAATGCTTCGGAAGATGGGCCAGCGCCCGCGTGATCACCCTTTGGATATGTGAACGGGATAGACGCTTAGTGCCGCGCTGCCGCCCTCGTTTTACCCTATTCTGCGCGACTACAGCGCTCGAAGATTTCCCTCGAGCTGCACTATCGTGGGCATGAAGCTGAATTGGGAGGTACATACTCGTAACCTCCGCTGTTATCGAGCGATCACGGCCACTGCAGATGATTTCTGGCCGTCACTTCTTGAGATCGTACGCCAGTCTCCCACCCTCGTCGAATTCAACTGTCATGTTTTCCACGTTGTTCGCCTGGAAGACGGACGGATAGGTCCTTCCCAACCTGCGCCGGATGAAATTTGAATGGTATATTGGCCCTACGGAATGCAAAAACGACCTTCTTACAGTTACAACCGCCCTCGAAGGCCTTACTCTGCCTATGTACGTTACATCAGGCGATGATCTTCTAGCCTCTATCCAGCAATCGCCACCGCCGCTGCAGAAACTCCTAATCGGGCCTGGCAACGCCAGGCACGATTTTATCCAGATGGCCGACTGCCTCAGCCTCCTTCCCGTCCTCACGCACCTCGAACTCACCTGGCTGCGCTCTCCCGCCGAACCTCCACACGCTCAAGTTTTCGAATTGCCAGGACATTCCCTCGATGAATTTACTTCTTCAGTGCATCTCGGCGCGGCGTGGGATGCGCCTGAGAAACGTCCGTCCTGTTCTGACCGGCTGCGATTCGATACTCCCTCCGATGACCGGGCTGTGTATCAGGATTGCGACTCTTTCTGCATTCCGGGAGTTCTGTGAGAACGGGCTGGATATCTGCCTTGGGAGTCGGGATAATGTGATCTTTCCTTGATGCGGCGGCGTACAAAGCATGTCGGTTTTTCCATGTATGAACTACAGCTTGAATGCACCAGGGATCGCGACCGAGTAACCTATGGACGTAGTCAATGATGCTGAGACAAATGTTAGTACTTATGTCACCCGAGCACCTTCCTTTTGCGTCACTCCGACTGGCAAGTCTTGTGAGCACCCGTTCTCAAGGACATATGGTCCACCGCCCAGCGGACTCGCGTCTCCTGGCGAATCTCCTCTCCCAAGAAAAGGACTACGCGAAACAACTGGCGACATTCCTCGACCATTCCAACGCTTCCCTAGCTTCTGTGACTGCCTACGCCTCGGCCTCGTCCCCTGACTCGCCCAGCTTATTCTCGCTGTGGCAGCCTACCTCGCGTCTGCGGATGATGCTCTACGCCATTATGCTGGCGCGGTCGACAGGTGGCGTGACTATCTCAAGGGACTTAAGTCTCTCGAGGATGAGGTTGGCAATATCATGCGGGACAGGGAGATTCTGTGAGTAACAACGGCCATTATAGTACTCTATCGGGGTGTTGGGGGTCTGAAGCTCAAGAATCTCGCTACATGGGCGCAGTTTCTGGCTCGGAGGGTATTTTTTTGTGGCACGAGGCACGCCTACATCCAATTTCGGCTTCCAGATTCTTTGAACACTCTGAACTGACTGCTCCACGCCTGCAGTGTAACGCGCCTCATCAAAGCCTCGAAACCTGCCGCTCATTCGTCTGTATCACCCGCTCAATCCCAAACCTCCCTCGCGTTTTCTACAAACAGCATTGGCACCACGAATTCGAAGCTCACAGCCGCTCAAACTGAGTTACAGGCATGCGAGGCTCATCTAGCGACGAAGGAAGCCGAACTGAGGGTGCACCGCGCGGCTCTGGTGAGCGAAGGACTGGCGCAACGGTGTCGCGCGCTCGCGGAATGCGGCCAGCGGTGGAGCGAAGCTGGGCAGCTCGGCGCAGCGACAGCCGAGGGCGGCGCAGGCACAAGCTCCTCTCGGCGTGCGCCTTCGCCGAACCAGAACAAGCCGCTGCCGGGCGTCGCGGGTTCGGATATTTCGCTCGCGCCGTCGCAATCGGCATCGCAGATCAATCTCTCTCCTAGCAGTTCCCAGCATATATACAGCGATTCGGGACTGCCGGCTCCGTCGTCCTTGGAATCGAGCTCGAGCCACCACCCAGAGATGACGCTTCCCGCGGCCCATGCCATGTCGGATCTGGCGGTTCCATTCTTGCAGCGCCCGCTTTTTCGGCGCATCACGGAAGAGGATCTATCACACCCCCAGTACGCAGAGGACGGCGAAGGCAGCAGTGCGGGCGAGGAAGAACCTCAGGGGTCGCTCCAGGTCGTTGAGAATCCACGATTTGCGGCGGCGAATCGGGCCAGCCCAGCTACCGCCTCGAAGAGCGCCTTGTTGAAACGACAGCCGACGTATGGGGCAGTACACTCAGCGTCCCTGTTCGCAGCAGTTCTGGCTTCTTCGGGACCCTGCGCGGACTCTTCGTGCGTCGGAGTGGCAGCGATTTCGGCGCAGGTGCGGGCGGGCGCCGGGGCAAAGGGAGGGACGTAGACGAGGACAGCGAAATTGAGCAGGATGTGCGCAGCGAGCCGCCGCCGACTATTCGCCCGCGGGTGTTGAGCGACGTTGGGTCGCAACGAGGGAGAGGGCTGTCTAAGGCTAAGGACGCGCGGACGACGGAGAAGTGGGTCGATGGGCAGGGGCTGCTTCTCGCGCAGCAGAAGCAGCAGCGGAAAGCGGGAGTGGAGGATAGGGGTTGGGCTAGCGACGGTGGTGGTGACGAGCACCCTGAGCCCGTCCCAGTCAAGCGCAAAAAGAGTACGAAGAAGCAGGTTGTGGGCGTGGCCACGGTGCGCAGTGCCGCTAGCGCGAACAGCGCCCAGTCCAATTCGCCTGAGGGAGACCTGGTCACCTTACCATCCCGTCGGAAGCGGCGAGCATCGCTAGGTGTTACTGACAGCAGTGCCCGGCGGCAGCTGCGCTTGTTCCCCGGTCTCATCTGCAACAACCGCAATGCGTTCGGAGCGCCGCCAGAGCATGCCTGTACACCCTCATCCACGGTCGCCTGCCGAACCTGCTAGTCTGATGAGCATCGTTGAGAGCGTTTCGCGGGCAAACCGCGAAGGATGGGCGGCGCACAATAAGCAGGAAAATGGGGATAGTGGAAGCCTCAACGGTATCAGAGGACTCACGGAAGTGAAAGCGCCGGTGCCGTGGCGCGACGAAACGGCTGTATTCCGTGAGCGGACCACGAGCACCGGGACGGTCATCGAAGGTCTGCCTCGTGCGCCTGGGTCGATCTTCTCTTCTCCACCAGTTCCCAGCAAGGTCTTCGGTCCAGAGAGCACGGGGTCACTCACTCCCTCCTCGTCGCTGAAACGCCCCGCGAAATCGCCATTCCGCAGTGCGCTGAGGACCACTTCGCCCCCTCCGCCGCCCCCGTCGCCGCCTGTTCCTACCCTACAACCGATCAAAGCTCCGGCCCCTATAACCGTTCTTGCACCCGTCCTCAATGGGGCGAAAGGTAAAGGGAAGGTGCCGACAAAGCAGGCTAATGGGGACGATTCGGACGATGCGGTTTCGATATCCTCGTACGAGACTGGGCACGAGATGTTTGGCGACGAGCAGGATGGAGTGGAGACCGAGCACGAACCCGAGGACCATGGGCTGCACCCGCCCCTCCGCCGCCCCCGCACGAGTATAGCAACGGCAAGGTAATACATGAGAGCCCTGTCGAGAGCCACCGGTTGATCGAGGACTACGGGCACGGCGGGTCCGACTTATCTGCGAGCTCGGCGTCGACTCAAACGGGGGCGGCGCTTCCGCGGCGGAAGAGCGTACGGGTCTCGCTCCAACCAACTTTCTCGCCCACGCCGCCAGCGATCGAAGACGATGCAGAAAGTCTTCATGCGCCCTGGCAAGAGCGAAAGCCGGCGGTGGATATGTGGGAGGATTCGAGCGAGGAGGACGTCGAGTATCAGCGGGCAAAAAAGCTTCTTAGTCGCGTCGCGAGGAAGGAGAAGAAAAAATAGACACAGCATGGGCGGAACGGAATGGGACATGGGACAGTTTTATTCCAGCCTTGGGTTTTGTTGTACATACATATCAGCTAGCTTAGGATTGGATCGTAGTCCTTGTAACTTAGCGTACATATTCGAATTAATTTCACTTGAACAATAGACGATTCAGGAAAAATTGCTTGCTTCGGACTATGCCAAACAACCCAAGGCTCATGGGCGGAATTGCATGGGGTCTATGCACACCGGGACTCCCGGGTCGCGAGGAGTAGACGTTTCAGACGTGCACAAATGAGCTAAGCTAAGAAGTACACCGACAAAATGGCTAAGGCCATCAAGTGAATACCTAGTTTATCTTGAATGCTGCTCAGTGCTCTAAACCCAAACGAGTGGCGCGAGGAATATAACAACTCGAATTCGCGCTAGAAAGACGTACGTGTACAACAGTAAAGAGACGCAACGGCGTCTATTGAGATGAGCTAAGTAGATTCCGTTGACGATTTCCTATAGTTCCCTCAACCCAGCGAGAATGTCCGACGGAACGGGGCCGCAAACTCTTGAGTGAAAGCAGCTTATACGCATGGTTCGTATGTGGGTGCGGCGAGTAGACAGCACACATACTGGTAGAATTAAACCCCATAGAATTTCAGACGCGCTGTCAACATGCAGGGCTCAAAGAATTTGGAGCACGCTACAGGAAGTGTGCACCAAACCGTTCAACAAGTGTTGCGCGAGGCTCGGTCTGGGCCACCTGAGTTCTAAACGCGCAACGGTGGAAACGAGGGCAAGGAGGAACTGGAATGACCCAGTTCCCTGATTCGAAGGCGTCTAGAGATGTGGTGATGACAGGGATAACATCCGCCTTGTTGAGGGCTCGAGGTACACCAGGGCCCCGGGCCCGGGGCAATGCTAGATCTGATCTCGAAATTGCATGCCAGTCACCAGTTTTGCCACTGGCAACAATATGTAACCGACGCAGATTTGCAAGGACAAGCTCTTCAGTCGCTTCATGGGCATCCACGAGTACCACAGTGCGCAAGTACGATTCGGCCAAATTGGGATCCGGAGAAAGGTGTCCAAGCTGAGAGATTGAAACGGTGTACGTCGTCCCCCACCACCCCGCCCAATCATGCCATGGCACTCCACCGTCGCAGGCCGGAGCAACCAATCCTCGAAGCTTGGAGCTTGAAGGCCATGCGCCGGACGAGGGTAGGAAGGGTAGATTAATCTACACGGCACGGTCCGCTAACAGGTATTTGTTTGTCCGTTTACCCCGGGCCTACGCATCAGACCACCATGTCGTCCACGGTCCGATTCCATTCTCTCCTTGACGTTGCATCTTCCCTCTGGTTCATGACAGTAGAGGCGGCGTTGACATCAAACCTAAGAGAATCTCTCGCCTCACGGGTGCTACTCGTTCTGCCAGTGGATCGGTCGAAACTGTGCAATAATTACCTGAATGAATCGTGTTACTTATACTCCTCGCGGCAGCGGATCAGAGGGCTAGTGTATTTAAAGGACCTCTCAAGAAGGATTTTTTGCTGCCAGAGCCATCTCCGTCAAAGTTACGGCCGTTACGGTTCAAGAAGGGTATGTATCGAAATCGCGAGTGTACACCGATTTTTGACCTACATGCCGAAGAAGGACCCTTTACAATGACGGTAGTCTGCAGTCCATTTGAAGTAGACCGGAATATCCCACTTCTCGGACTCTCGAACCACTTGTTTTGCTCTACATAGACTCGCGCCATGTTCGTGTGTCGATCTTGAACTGGATTACCCTGAAGGACTTTCATAGGACGATTTCCTTTTGAACATTTGTCTTGCAGAACTCATGCGCTTTCCCTTGCTACAGTGTAATCCTGCCCTGACAGATTTTCTTCCCGACCGTGAGCTACGACCCCATCTGTATATTACGCCCGATCCGGTGCGCAATCTTCTCAGCCTTCCGCCTTCATGTACTGGGCGACAGTCGGTATAGGGGATCGGGATCGCGCTGAGGACTGACTCAAAGGGTGGGCAGCTGGGGAGCATCACGCGCAGACTACGGAGGGGTGTCATGGGTCCAAGTGCGAGGACTTGTCCTGCCTTCGTGAACTTGGATACAAAGCCACGAAGCAAATCTAGGAGAGAAGGACGCCGGGAGTTGCTCTCCTCAATTGCAAAGAAGCAGGACGCGGTGCTCGCCCAGCCTAATGATCACTTGGGAAGACCGGCGAGCCCAAATGTATCCTCACCTCATGGGAATCACGCCCACGGCCGTCGCCACAGCTCCCTATCCTTCTCAACGATGACGACTACAAGTCCACAGACGGATAAGAAGTAGAGCATGCTCTTGTCTCTCTAAACGAAGAATCGAAGCCGCATGGTGCTTACAACTGCGCAACAAGGCGCGCGCCATCCCGGACAGCACCACTACTTACCGGTGTTTCCTCGAAACCGACTTGAATTAACGAAACAGTGGGTGGAATCAAAGTGGTGAGTGCTTTCTCTGCATAGTATGTTGCTTGGGCCTTGCACCGGACAATGGCTCGATCAACGTCCTTAAACGGAAACTTTACTAACTGGGGGCCATTCTGCTCAGTACGCGTTGTCCAAGCATTGTCCATGAGTTCTAGTATTTATTGCGGCGTATTGATTGCGCCTAGAACAACACCCAACCTCTATACTCGTACCACCACCTTGCTAAGATCTTCCAACAATGTAAGCCGCTGATTTTTGCCATGTTTCAACGGGAGCTCATCGCAGCCAACTCAGATCTAACAGCATGGACATGCACTCGTTGACCGACCACGTCCTTACAAAGCCGCAATGCTTTCAAGATTGGCACCCAGTGCCATCCTTCGACCAAGGAATATCGTCAGCCAGGCTTCGAAACCGATCAGCGCCCATTGGTCGTTTGCCCATTGAAATCCTCGTCCTGATATTCCAGATCTTCGTTTCAGAATCCGGAGACGAATCGGACGATATACTGGCGCTGTTCTTGCTCAGTAGCGTGTGTTCCGACTGGCGCAACGTCTGCTTGGGCACGCCCACGATGTGGGTCAGCCCGCATTTTATGCGGTTCAGCTCTACCGCTTTGAACCGTGAACTCATGTCGGACATCCTCTCTCGATCCAATCCGCTCTCCATCTCCGTCACGCTCGATATGATGCGTCCCTTGGATGAACTCCACCTTTCCCCAGGTTCTGCGTTCGATTACGAACCGCTTTGGGACATTCGAGACAGATTACAGCATTTGGTCTTGGCTCTTGAAGCCGATGCCGTTCAAGGAGACGCCTCCTGCATGCCCACCTTCCCCTCCTTGCTTCCCTCGATATTACTTTGGACGAAGGACACGGGCAACTGGCGGCCTTGGTGAAGTTCTTTGCAGATACACCCTCTCTGCGCACATTTTCTCTGACCATGCGCTTGGGAACGTTCTCTCCGAACATTCCCGAACTTCCCTGGATCCAGTTGACGACGTTGACGCTTTCGGTGCGCATGGACGACGTGGTGTTCTATGAAATCTTGAAAGCGTGCCCTCTGCTTGAAGAGTGTACGCTGGAGGATGTCGGTGACGGCAGGACCATGTATCTACTGCCCACCCTCACCATGCACGCGTTGCGTTCCCTTGATTTCACCCCAGCAGAGGACTCCTTTGGCTGCCTTCTCAATCACCTCACCCTCCCCCGTCTGGAATCCCTGACTCTGTCGTGGAATAGCGACTATGTATTGATCGACCCCGTCGACATGCTCCTCCAACTTCACGGGCGCGCCCCATTCCAGCTGTTTCACCTGGCCCTGAACGCCCTCGACATGCCGACGGGCAGCCTCATCGGACTCCTCCGCTGCATGGCGCCTTCGCTCCGAACCCTGGCGCTCGCGGACATGGCCGGCTGCATCTCCGGCACAGATAGCATCTTCTCTTTCTTCACGCGCAATACTCCACGCACACGTATTCTGCGCTCGGTCTCCCGCACCTCAGTCGTTTCACCTTGCGTCACGACAGCGACGAAATTGACGCGAGCGCTCTTCTAGGTATGATCGAATCCCTTTGGGCTCAGCGCGGGGACGCGAGCGCGCCATTCCCGTCTCTGCGCACCATCGAGCTGGATCTGGACGGTAGCACCTTTCATCGGTCGCAGGAAGAGTATTTGGAACGAATGGTCGTTGAAAGTGACGGATTTCTTCAAGATTGTGCAGTGAGGCAACGGTTTTCTCTGGACTCAGACATGTGATGAATATGTACTCAAATGACTATGGCCTATTTATCTTCGCTGCTGCTCAGTGTTCTGAAGCCAAACCACTGACCAGTAGCACGGGGAATATATCAGGTGACATTCGCGCCGCTTTGAAAAACCTAGGTGTACCACAGTAAAGTAAAAGAGACGCCTCGGCCTCTATTGGGAGAGGAGATACGTAGAATCCGTCGACGATTTCCTATCCAGAAGTCCATGCCCTGCCCTCACGGCCGACAGTTCCCTCTCACCAGTTCCCTCTCACCCAGCGAGACTGTCCGACGGAACGGAGCCGTAAACTCTTGAGTGAAAGCGGCTTATACGCATGGTTCGCATTTGGGTGCGGCGAGTAGACAGCACATGTACACATACTGGTAGAATTAAACCCCATAGAATTTCAGACGCGTTGTCAACATGCAGTGCTCGAAGGATTTGGAGCACGCTACAGGAAGTTTGCACCAAACCGTTCAACAGGTGTTGCGCGAGGCTCGGTCTGGGCCACCTGACTTCTAAACGCGCAACGGTGGAAACGAGGGCAAGGCAGAACCGAAATGACCTAGTTCCCAGATTCGGTATACCAGGGGCAAAGCTAGAGCTTAGAATTGCATGGTCAGTTTTGTCAACGATAGCCGACACAGATTTGGAAGGACAAGCTCTTCAGTCGCTTCATCGGCATCCACGAGTACCGCAGCGCGCAAGTACGATTCGGCCAGATTGAGAGAAAGGTATAGATCTAGAAGCTTGGTAGAAGCTGAAGGATTGGAACGGTGTGAAGTGCCAAGCCTTGAAGGCCTCGCGACTCAACGGCTTCCCTCTCCGCACATTTAATCCAATCCAGCTGTTGTTCCACCTCTCTCAGTGCACTGCACGAAATGAGGAACAAGCCTGAGTCAAAACAGAAGTTTGTTTGTCCGACTGCGACGGTGATGCATCAGACCACCATGTCGTCCACGGTCCGATTCCATCCTCTCCTCGACGTCGCATCTTCGGTCTCGCTCGCTTTCGACCATTTGTCTCGCAGAACCCATGCGCTTTACCTTGTTGCAATGTAATCCTGCTCATGAAGTGATTCGCGCTTGTTCCCTGACTAGCATTATATACAGATTTTCTTTCCGACCATGAGCTAAGACCCCGTCCGTGTATCACGCTCGATAGGGTGCGCAATTATGATAGCCTTCCGCCCCCGTGTACTGGACGACGTCGGTATAGTGGGATCGGGATCGCGCTGAGGACTAACTCGAAGGGCAGGCAGCCGGGGAGCGTGACGCGCGGACTACTTTGGAGCAAATCTAGGAGAGAAGGACGCCGGGAGCTGCTCTTATCAACTGCGAAGAAGCCGGACGCGGTGCTCGCCCAGCCCATTGATCACTTAGGGAAGAAGCGGCGAGCCCCATTGTATTATCACCTCATGGGACTCACGCCCGCGCCCGTCGCCCCGGTTACCTCTACCTTCTCAACGGCGACTACAAGTACGCAGGCGGACAAGAAGTAGAGCATGCCCTTGTCCCCTCGCCCTCGTTTTCCGGTAGCCTGCTGGACATGCTTGTTTGGCGGGCCAGTGACCGCGCGACAACGACGGGACGGGAGTGGGGATAGTCAACGAAGCGGCGAATGGCGGCGTCCTACAGGAGTACCACGAGCATTGCCGCGGTCCTTGAAAGCCTCTCCTCTGCGCGCCTTGTTCATCCTTGCCGACTTCAGCAAAGACAAGCACCTTGTTCGGTTCCGGGATCTCGGAGACGTCCTTTCCTAGCTCGTCGTCGCAACGCCCGGCTGCATGGTCTTGGCGCCGTCCACTTTGATTCAAGCCTATCTTAGCCCCCGAGCTGACAAAGCCTTCGCTGCGGGCTCAGCGCCCATAACCCTTTCTGCATCTATCCTCAACGCGGCTAGGGATGCGGAAGGCAAGGGCAACGCGCCGACGCAGCAGCCCCGTGGAGACGGCTCCGACGAAGCGATTCTCATGTTCACGTACTTACGTGAAACGACGTCGACCAGGCACGAGATGTTCGGCGACAAGCAGGATAGTGAGACCAAGCTCGAAGAGGGCCACAAAGCGCCGTTGCCGCACGGCTATGGCTTGAACGTCACGGAGCACTGCGGGTCGAATCCATCTGCGAGCTCGAAGCTGGGGCTGTGCATCCGCGATGGCAGAGCGTGCGATTATGTCTAGCAATTGACGTAGATGAAGGCGATGTGCGGAATCTTCGTGTCCCCCGGCATGCACGGTCTCCTCCTCCTCCACGGAAGCCGACACCAGACATGTGTCAGGAGGGTTCGAGCGAGGAGGATGTCGACGACTCGAGTACCAGAGTACTTAATCGTCTTGCGAACAAAAGCAGGTCGCGGTCGACCATATATCGGTTGGCTTAGGATTGGCTTGTAGTTTATGTAGTGTGAATGGAAAGCACTCGATTCGAGTTGATTGGCTCCAAAACCCAGAACAGTCTGAAGGAGGGCGACTCGCTTAGTCAGCAATACAGCCCACCTCAGCCACAGCGCGGTGCCGCTTTGTCTTTACTCAACTCAGTCTCCCACACCAAGAACGAGAACCTCGTTCCCTATTAGCCCTAGACCCGCACATTGCTATGTCTGACGAGGAGCAACAAGCACCACCCCACAGGAGACGTCAAATCGGAGGATGCTGCTTCTACCATAAACATAAAGGTGGGGCGACTGGAGCCTTCTCGATGTCGTTGTCTCGCAAGAACGACACGTTTACTCATCTCTCTGCGCGGTATTTATCCAGGTTGTAAGCTCGACGGGAGAGGAAGTGTTTTTTAAGATCAAACGGAGCACGAAGCTGAGCAAGCTCCAAGGAGCGTATGCCAACAAAGTCGGGAAAGACGTTGGCAGTATTCGGTGAGTTATTTCCATCTCTTTTCGACCTTGGAATCGGGACGACAGTGTGCCGCTCGGTTAACCCAGCCATTTCTTTCTCCATTTATTCTCGTTTTCTTCGCAATGGTTTCTCATACGCGCTGCAGATTCTTGTACGATGGAGCGCGGATAAACGACGACGACACTCCGTCATCTCTAGAAATGGAGGATAATGGTACGCCTCTTGACCCTCACTCATCGCCCGCATTAACGCCATCTTCTCCCTCAGACACCATCGATGTCATGGTTGAGCGTACGTTCGTCGCCCTCCTTCCATGCTTCTGTGACTTACGTTCTTTCTCCGCAGAGGTTGGCGGCGCATCGTCGCGCAGTCCGTGATGCTCTCCTTCCCATTTCTTCCAGATCAGCTGTCCTACCTGCAGTATAATGTACCATCTACCCACCCACCGCTGTTCCACCTGAATCTCATTCTTGACCTTCCAAATCCAAAGCCCCAAATGTCATATATGTTTCCGCCACTGAACAAGCGACATTGAGACCACTGCCCTCGAACGACTCTCGCGGCGCGCGCGTTTTTCTCCAGCTCGCTATCTTCGCAGCCAGCGATCCCTCGTCATCGCCGCGAGATGGCGCTGGCTTGCCTCACATCTCAGGTCGACCATTTTATTTCGGGACGCGAAGCTCGTGTTCTCTTGATGTCCGCTGAGCGCTGAACGATCTCATGCGCCGACCATCTACGGCTGATGGGCTTGACCTCCATTTAACTTCATCCGAGTCGACCATGGGAGGTGTATTCATCCGACTCGACTCTATTCTCCTTGCTCTTCGTCGCAGACACGCGCTCAGACACAAGGCTGCCGGCGTGAAAGCTCAGGGTCTGCGGCGCGTATGAGTTTGGCTTGAGGCAGAAACAAGAGCATGTCTAAATAGCATACGGATTCTGAGAAAAGTACGCGGGCCGGGGAGATGTGTTGACGTTCGTTGACCTGGGTCACGTTCACGCGCACGGCTCCGCACTTGCCCTCCACACCTTCCATCCTATCCCATTCTCAATCTATCGTATCATCATCCCCTTGGACTTCAGATCTCGGAATGTACTCTATTCTCATTGACCTGACTTGACATACCACCATGACAACCCGATTCTGCACGGCATAATGTCGGGACACGCTACGCCGGAGTGGTACTTGATGAATTCATTCTGGCTGCCGCAGCATTTGACTGCGGGAGGTTCAATGAAACTAACACGACATTCAGCGGTGTGCAAGTCCAGCCCAGAATTTTCGCTGGTTTAATGTTTCCTTGACGTATTCAACATCACACCGGATCTGGACTCTGGAGGTCTCTTCGCTCAGCGCTGGTCTATCTAGAGGTCTGCCTTGTGGCTTTTGGCTCACTCTTGAAAACTCAGTACATCTCAAATCAACGAGCGGATTCTGCCAGAAACCAGTGGCTTCCTTGGTCGACTTCGCTGCGGACGGATCTTCAACGCTGATGGTATGTTTGATGCGCGTCCGTACACGCTAGGCGATGCAATCACTATAACGACTACAAGTTCTCAAGCGTACTGCGCTGAACACAGAATTGGACAGCACTGCTTGTGCTCGCTGAAGTTCACGTACATGCGTCGCTGCGCACCAGCAGTCATCTGGTATAAAGAGGGGAGGTGGATCCTGAAATCTTCATTCCAATTTCTTCATTTGACCTGGTGTCTGTCTTGTCTTGTCTTCTCCCTCGCATATTCTTTTAATCATCCTTCCAAATGGCGCGTTTCTCCCCCGTCTTCCTCTCTATAGTCGTCGCAATCTGTGCTTGGGCTGGTAAGACGCGGTTTCCTTCACATGTCCCGTTGGATCTTACTTATTTTCGACCGTCCGTAGCTCCCATGCACCGACGCCAGATTGGTGACCTTCAGTGCAACCTCGCGCGGCTCGAAGTAATTTCGAACGTCTCTCTCGCTGAGACTTTGCTTGGCCAAATCAATGCAACGTATGGCCGCTCGTCCTTCAACCGACGCACCCAGGTTGACCTCATTGCTTTAGGGAACTATCCACTGCCACCTCCGTAGCCGTGGCACAGACCGGGCTCCAAAGTGTCAGCGATGCGGTCCAAAGCATCCTTAGCGCAGTTCTGATGGGCCAGACTGCCCCTGCCGACTCACGCACCCAGCTGGAGGCGGGTTTGAACCAAGCACTCGGTGCAGTCACTAATATCACTGAGTGAGTTGAGTCCGGATTTATGCATTTCTGGACATATGTTGAATGATCCTGTCGCGTGCTTAGTCCCAGCGCTAATGCTACTGCGACGGCGGTGGCGGAGAAGCTCTTGGCTGCAGGGCAAGCCGGAGACGTGGTTCTAGCGGGATGTACTTAAGGGCCATTCTACATAGTGCAATTCGCGCAACTTCAATTGATTTAAAGTCGCATTTTGTGCTCAATTTGCCCTCGCCAGTCTATAGTTCTTAGTCGCTTTGAAACTATGTTTTGGATAATTGACCTGGATTGACGACAAACGCTTCAGATCGACCGACCCCCGGAAGTTTGTTGCGTAGCAAGTCTGAATCATTCGATCGTGCTAACTCCCCTTCCAACTTGTATATACTATTCGCCTTGGACTCCTCGCCATCATTTCCGGCTCTCCCATTCCTCGTGCGTGTGCAAATTTCGTAGAAGATCAAACATCTGCTCTATGGTATAGTAGTTACCTACCTACCCAACGATGGACGAATGTAACTCGTCTTTGAAGTCGCGTACAGAATGAGATATGCCAGGCATCCGGAACTACGTACGACCTCGTCGATTCGAACCGTGTTCGCCAGAGGCAAACGTTGTGTGCAGTATTATATACACTGTACTCGCGATTCCCCATGCTGAGTCCATGTCTGTGCGGGGATCTGTCGAACGGTCTCTCAAAGCGTAAGCATGGGTGGGTACAGAAGATTGTAACGTCCAATACAAATCTCCATGCCAGAGTCTGCTGAGAGCCTTCTCAATGCCCCAAGGATATCCGGCGGACCAGACCCAGTAGGATTACTGCGATCATCGATGTGGGCGGTCCGCATTTCCGTGCAACACACTGAGAGGGCTCTGAGCAGCGCATTCCACGCGGAATCGGTGAGCGGGAATATGTCTGTGACGGTAGAGTGGGGTAGTATAACCCACAGAATGCGCAGGCGGGGGAGAGCGGACTGCGCTAACATGTCGAATAGTGGCTGGGGCTCTCGGCAGGCAATTTCCAAACGTGTCAGGTGGGGGACGAGAGTCAAACACTCGCTCAGCGGGATGTCAGGTCGCTCTTCACCCCATGAGGGACATCCGATGACGAGTTCAAGGAGAGGTGGCGATGATCGCCGCAGAAATGATACGAGATCTTCCCTAGGGACACCGTGTAGCGTCAGAGCGAGAACCTCCAGCCGGGGCGCTGTAATGACTCGTACAATGTCGTCCCTGTCATCACTGCGCCACAGAACGTGGTTCGGCCCAACAATGAAACGCCGTAAATTTGGAAGGATAATTGGGTTGAGAGTCATTGGATCAAGATCATCCTCCGGTACCAAGTCTTCCAAAACCAATTCGACCAGGTTGGGAGCCAGGCGTACGATTCGTAGAATCGGCAGCCAGGAAAATCGAGCATACTGAGGTCCGCTAATTGTGAGCGTCTCAAGGAACGGCAGGGGCCCTGGCTCTGCGCCCTTCCGGTATAGAAGCCCGCGGGGCTCTTCATTGAAAAAGCTGTCGGGATCGTCCCGGGGGGATGATATCTCGAGATATTGTATCTGCGCGGAATAACGCCAGATGAACGCAGATGAACTGTGGGAGAGGTTTGCTGACACAGATAAACGCAAGAGATGCTGTTGAGCACGCTGAAGCCATTTGCTCAAGT
Organism: Panellus pusillus; assembly: GCA_013387415.1. Classification (NCBI taxonomy): domain Eukaryota; kingdom Fungi; phylum Basidiomycota; class Agaricomycetes; order Agaricales; family Mycenaceae; genus Panellus; species Panellus pusillus. The sequence goes on along the minus strand of QVIE01002826.1, from coordinate 36,036 downwards.
GTTCTTCGAAGCCCCGAGCACGCCACCGACTCGTATAGATGGTACTCCATAGAGCAGGAGTGGATAGTGCAATATCGGACCACATATTGCAAACGGTGAGAAGTGGCATAGGCATATCGTGGGCACAGGGTCCAGGGTGTAGAGGAAGGCAATGGATGAATATTCTGGATGCAAGCTCGACTGGTAATCGTGCGACGGGATCGCGAACGGCGTTGAGCTGGCGCAGGACCAGAGTTTTACTTCGCTCGAAGTTCCTCAAAACTTCCTTCTGTCGCTCGATCTCTTCACAGATTTCCTCGAATTGTGCCAGCAGCGTTTCAACTGACATCGGCCTGAAACTGTGAGCTGTAGGGCATACGTTGAGAAGTAGTACATATGCCCAAACTTCATGTGTCCCTCATCTTGACCACACTGGACTCAGGAGGCATCCACGGCGAACTCAGAAATTGCAACTCAATTGGACAAGTCGACATGTTACGATGGTTGGAAAGTACTCGGTAACCGGTCTCACGCGTCATCCATGGCCATGTCCCGCACGAAGCAAAGGCCGCGTGGATGCGCTACGACGTCCCGACACATGCATACTGGGACCCACATGGTCCTTCATCGCACCAATTGTATAAAGGATTCGCAGCGCTGTTGAAGGCCGTCTTCACCGTCGAACCATGCACTGTACTTTCGTCGCTGCTGTTGCCAGCCTGTTTGCAGCCGCAATCGCCGCCTCAGTCAACGTCCCTCGGCAGACCGCGAATGGGACGGCGGGCTGTGGCCAATCTCACTGGTTCAACGGGATCACGCAGTACTATCTCCTCCAGAGTGGCGGGGTCGAACGCTCCTATTCCATCCACCTCCCCAGCAACTACAGCGACAATCAGCCTTACCCTCTTGTCTTTGGCTTCCATGGTTCTTCCAGCATTGGGCTTTTTTTTGAGGCAGACACGGGGCTGAGTGAGAGTCAGTACAGTGCCAATGTAGGCTGTGTTTTATCGGCCTGGGAGTATGTGGCTGATCCAGACGCAGAAAATCATGGTGTACCCGAACGGGCTCGGAGTGAGGAGCCTCTGCGGATCCCCTCGGTCGTCTTTGCTGACTGTTTGACAGGGCGCATGGGCGGGGGCCAACTATTCCGAAGCCACGGTCCCTGAGGATCTGGGCTTCGTGTCCGACCTACTGGCCGAGATTCGTGCCAACTACTGCATCGACAACAGTCGAATCTACGCAACAGGAATGTCTATCGGGGGCGGATTCGTGGACACCATCGCTTGTAGCGAGGTCGGCGGGGAGTTTGCTGCGTTCGCCGCGGGCTCCGGCTCGTTCTACACTGATGACAATGGCGTTGGTGGATGCACGCCCGTCAGAAGTCCGATACCCATGCTCGAGATACATGGGGGCGCGGATCCTGATGTCCACTATGAGGGTGGACCAGGTGAGGGCGGCATGGAACCAGCTATCCCCGATTGGTGAGGAGCCGGTGCACGACTGCGGAGAAATTGGAAATACTCAGAGTCAATCCTCCAGGCTGAATTGGTGGGCGCAACGCAATAATTGCCCCAACTCGACGCAGACTGTCGAAAACCTCTTCGATGGCGACGTGCAGCATTATTCGTGGGTATGCGATGGCGTTGACGGCCTCCTGCAGCACTGGAAGGTCGACGATATGGGTCAGTTTACGCCCAATATCGTGGGTCCCATCTTGCTGATACTCTGTAGGACATTGCTGGGCTTCTACGACGCTTGATTTCTCAGAAATCGCCGCCGGCGAAGGCCCGACTCCGATATCTGCAAGTGCTATTGTGATGGAATTCTTCGATCAGTTCACCAAGCCTTAGCGGACTCGTGTGCATGTATGTTTATACGACGCCGCTCGGCTGAAATGTCTACGTGTGTCGCGGGGGGTGATACGGTTTGATACCCATTCATTGCGTGCATGCGCACCCTTGCGCACCGTCGATCCAGTCTAAGCTGAAGTAAACGTATGCCGGCACTGATCCTGTCATGACAAGATCACCCGCGGAGAACGGAGGGCGAGGGAGGAGATAACAGTTTCTCGCGCTTATTTTCATCTGGCAATGATTCCATCCCAGTTCCTACTATGATCATCGCGGAGGATGACTCCTTGAGGAGCCCAGACAAAGCATCGACACCCCTGCTACGCGATGGAAATGGGTCGGCGACGGTGTCGCCGCCGGCATATGCGCCCCGCGAAACAGACGCTGGACCCAGTTATCAACCTAGTGTTGTCAAGCGGCGCCATCCTGCTGCCCGCAGGTTCTACAGCGCATTTTTACTTGCTTGTGGTATCTGGATATTGGTCTTCGCGCTGCTTGGCGGCATCCTGGACAGTGCCGGTGTGAGTCTGAGGCATTGAGGTCCTGAGGATGTTAACACTGACGCCGTTTTCCAAGGTCCTTCGAAGTCCCTGGCACTATCCCAGCATACCCGGTATCACGATGAGCTGTCAGCAACATTGGCCCGATGCACAGAAAGAGAACCCTCTGCATGCAACGTTCCCCTACTCTGTGGATCTCGGTTTCGGTGTTCCCCTCCGCCCGAAACCTTTCTTTTGCTTTCGAAGGATCTTTATCGGCCGGGACTTTCAAGATTGTTACAAACGTTTCAGTTATGGAGATGGCTCTGATAGAGGTCAAGGTGCATTATTTCGCAAAAAATATCCGCGATGGAGTCAAGGTCTGCCTGGTCTCGCGGGGAGAAGGCGAGTGGGGCATGGCTTTCCTTGTACGTTGTTTGCATCCAATTGCGTACTATGCATTTTGACTGAGTCGTGAAGACCCCCAGATACTGGCGTCGCCCTTCCCGCACTGAACGCCTCTTCTTCGAGGTGGTGCTCACCCTTCCGCGACACAATTCTTCCCTCTACATTAACCGCCTTGCTACTGACCTCGTCAATTTTGAGCAAAGCCTTGAACCGCTCAAAGATTTTGTCCATTTTCGGTGCCCTGTCCTTGAAGGGGTCTAACGGCGGAATCCGCGTCAAGACCCTTGAGGCCGGCAACGTGACATTTACCACGACAAATGGTGCTGTGTCTGCGGATGTGAGTCGGCGTGCCGAGTACTTGCATATCTGACTCGCTCTTCAAGCACCTCGTTTCTCGCAGCACGACAGTGAGCACCTCAAATGCCGAAATTACGGGAATCTTCAAAGCTGCCGATTCGGTCGACCTCCGCACAAGTAACGCTCCGATCCGAGTAGACATAAACCTTGACGCTGGCAACAGCAGCGAGATTAAGAACGTGAACATCAAGACGAGCAACGAGTACGCAATTTTACACCTCTGAGATGCGCGTTCAACACATTGTCTATAGCAATCTGCAGTCGTCCATCTATCTGAGCACCGCGACAAACACGAGCGGGAGCTTCCGCGTCAAGCAGGAAACCTCCAACGGGCAGTTGATGGCTAAGATCGTCACCCTGCCCCTGGGCGCGGAGCTGCAGGTCGCGGCCACGACTTCAAACTCACCAGTGGTTCTGAACCTCCCGTCCACATACGAGGGCGACATTGAGGTCTACGCGAGCGACACGATAAGCGCCAGGCGCGCCCATCCCTTCGAACAGGATCCGGCATCCCAGGCCGATCACGTACGTTTGAGACGAGACTGCTGAAGATGACCTCTCTGGTCGGGAGCGTGTTCTGGATCGGAAAAACGTCCACCGCGGCAGCGCAACTGCTAAGGCGTCTCCCGGCGTCGCTAGCATTTACTTTTACGACGTCGTCCGCTTCCGTTGACCTTGCACAATAGCAAGATATGTACAGCAACATGTAAATATGTAAATATACGACTGGCCGAGCGACTGGCATAATTGGTTCTATTGTTTTATCATCGTTGGATGGTTCTCAGCATCAAGTTGCAGTTGCTCGGCATCGAATGTTTAGGTAGACCGGTCGCTGAGACCATGGCCGCGCATACCTCCGGAAAAATCTCTAGGGACTCCATTAACAGTATCAAGTACAGTAAGTAGTAAAATTGATGTATTTGCTGTGCCCGAATCACTGAAGTACACCCATTTCCCTCCCCACCTCCTTCAAACACTCTCTAGCTAATATCCGCGCATCCAATTCTGCAGCTCCACTGCCTGGCGAAGATGCTTTGTCCGTGTTTCGCAATGGAACCCAAGAGGACGGAGTGTGGCGAGGTATCGAAGCAATCTCACAGAGGACAGGGTAAAAGTGGAACAAGTGGGCGACAGACGATCGTTTCACCGCATCTGCGACAAGAAGCGACGGACTGAGGGACACATCGACAGCTGACAAAAGCGTGAGTATGGCAATGCCGGGAGCACAAGAACGCCGCGTACCAGGCTGCTCGACAGCATATGCGGCGGGCTGGTCTGACAAGGCGGCCCATAGGGAACCGGGCCAGAGTCGCAGATTGAGCAATTTGCGTAGTACGTAAAGCAACTCGTCCTCTCGGGCACGAGGGAAAGGAAGAGTTCCACGTAAAGACTCGTCCGCAACGTATCCCACCAAGACGGCCCGGCATCGACTCAGTAATGACGGGAGACTGAAGGCCGACAGTCTTCGTCGCGAGGATTCTTGATCTAAAGACGATGTCTGAGTTTCCACAACCGTACTGTTATGATGGCACTTACCTTTGGTCGTGTTAGAGCATATCAAGAACAGCAGATCGAAGCACCAGTAGGAGAAACGCTCCCGCGGAACGAGAGCACCCAGCTGTGTGCTTCCCTCCTCATAGTTCCCGTCCATCTCAATCTTTTCAAACTCTCGGGAGCCGGAGGACGACACAGGGGACTGAGGCTGTACTTCATACAAGCGACTTCCTTGATGGAGAACCTTCGCAAGCATGCCAACCAAGGAATCGGGCACGCGGCTATCCCCGAGATGAGGGACGACGTCGATTTCGAGGGCACCGATTAGAGCAAGGTCAAAGTTCTCTTCCGCTTCCTGCAGCTCGAGGGCGAAGGCTTCAGCGGCCGAACTTTGCGGAGGTAAGTCTAGCATCCCGAGAAGTGGAATCGCGCTTACCAATCAGCGAGAATACCACCTCTGAAAACATCGAGGATCTGTCTCCAGATACCTTCAATGTGCTCATCCGAGATGACTGCGAAGGTTGCGTGAGATTGGCTTGCAACGATCAAGACCACCTTACCATCGCCCAAGGTCTGTATAGGGAGAGTGCATTCCTTTACGATCCTCAGAAAATTCGAGGTAGCGGTTTTCCAGAGCGGCAAGTCGTGACCGAACTTGGAAGCTGGGGGGCAGTCATATTTGAGCTTGACTGGAATTGAGTACGCCTGCAAACATGATTATATATGAGCACAGAAGAAAGCCAGTGCAAAAACATACGGAAAGAACAGCTTCGAGCGTGCCATCCTTGTAGATCTCCTCTCGGTCCTTAAAGCGAAGGAAGAGTTCTACCAGCATCGGCATCGTCTTCTTCGCGAGAGAAATATATGTGATCCTCTTCTGAGGTGTCTGTGACTTGGGGTTGGCAGGGACGTCAAACGCTGCAAGGAATGGAAGAGTCGTGTACTCCGACAGATCCTTCATGATGAGGGATGGGCAACCGGGCGCGGAAAGATCGATGCCAACGATTGTGTCAACGATAATGGCCTGAATGCAAGAATGGTCAACGCCAGTAGCGTTTGCTCACTGCCATTCATACCTGCACTGGGGTAGTTGGTCGACGTCTGGTCTGTAATCCGGCGAACTGGGATAAGTTAAGATGCCTGACAGCATTGAGGCTGATGAAAAGGATACAAAAAATTCAGCAGACCTTTGAGGATGGCCATGAGCCGAGTGAGACGTTCTAGTGGCCACTCTACCCCATCAAGGGCACGGCTGGTACTCCTGGTACACCGCACGACATCCAAAAAAGCCACAAGGCTCTCTTGTGTGAAAGGTTTATGCGGACTCTCCGCAGAGGGCGTGTCCTGGATCGTAGCGCTTCCCCTTCGCAGGATGGCTTCGCCGACACTGTCGCACATTGTCCACGCACGCTCCCAAATCTCGGTAATCTTGGAGTTGACTTCGGCGGAAGCACCAGAGGATGCTTTGACAGCCTTCTCTAGGCACCGCAATGCCGGTGGGCTTATAGATCGGTTATCTAGCAGGACCGCGTCCTGGATATGGTCAACAAACACGTCCCACGCTTTGGTAAACGACTCCAGATGGATGATTTTTGACGAAAGGAAGTCGTGGAAGATGGACCCGATAGATTGCAATGCAAGGGTTTTGGACTCATCCCAGGCTTGGACTGGAGCGATCGTTGTCGACACTTCCGCGGTGTTTCCAGACGGAGAAGTAACAGCGAAACGGCGGATTTCAAGAGTGAGGGAGTCGAGTAAGGGGAATGTCACTTTCCAGAGACACTGATCCCACGTCTCCAGACTCAAGGTAGCGCCGTATAGCTGCATGGTGCGGAACAGCGTCTGAATTGCACCGTCGCGCACTTCAGGCCGGGAATCGGTGCATAGCCCAAGCACCTCGAGGAGAAGGAACATCCACAGGGAGTTATACTCGGCCTCTACTTCCACGTTCTTCCGCTTCGATTGAATGACATCCGATACGCTCCACAGCAGGCTCGCAGCAGCAGTGAGAGCAATGTTGGTATCTGCTTGGCGTCCAAACTGGCCCAAAGTATTGATACACAGTCGCAGATGATCGGGGAAAGCGACGATACAGAGTCGCAGACGAGCGTCAATGACTGGAACGCAATCTTGACGAGCGCATTATAGCTCTTCTCGCTCGGGTTACCGAGACCGAGTGCCAACGGTTTGAAGCTTCGCACCGGCGAAGACGGGGAGCTCACAACCGGTAATGAGTCTATAGAAGCGGTGCGCGCAGGAGGCGGAGGCTTGCAAACGCTGGCGAGCATCTCGAATATGATTTCCCATCCTATGACGAGCGTGTGTCCCGATGCTTCGAGGATTTGGTGCAGAGTCTCCAGACCCATCCGCCGAAGCTCTACGCTCGTCGAGGTGCTCCCGCCACTGATTGAATGATCTAGTATGACCTGCTGTGCGAGGACGTCCAGGACGCGCTTCTGAACCTGGGCCTGGAGTTCGCCAGCCGTCGTGAGATTGCGTGGAACGATGACGAGAATCTCGTCTAGAACACGGGCGGCCTGCACGCGGATTGGTTGCGGAGCATAGGGAAGTCGAATAATGGATAGGAGATGGTTAGTGGTGATATCCCAAGCAACGTCCGGAGAACGATATATGAGCCGGTAGATATTGAGAAGAGCGACCCCTCCGAGTTTGTTGATGCCAAAGTCTCCAGCGCGCTGGAAGTCGGAATCAGTGCTGGGCCCATCGGTAAAACGGGGTTCTACTCACAAGGGTTCGAGGAAGATGAATTCCACTGACACGTCTCCGATGCGCGGCATCGGGTGTCGGAGACAATAAGGGTGGTTCCTCCACCAGACTGGTAATGCTCTCCGAATCCACAATCAAAACCTCCTCTTCAGTCTGCATCCCCACCATCGCCGCGCTCAACCTACACAGCGCGCTGATGAAATGCGTGAACGCCTCGTCCTCGAGATTCTTTGACGCGTCAAACAAGCGCTGGATCGCGCTCTGCAGCGCGTCCGGATCCAAATCCGAGAGTAGCGCATGCCGCGGGCCCGAGACCGCGCGGCTCCCAGAGGCAGACCCCCCGCCGCGCCTGGAGCCTGAAGGCGCTGCGCCCTTGGAGGTGAGTACATAATCCGCATTCTGCAAGGCTTCCAGAATCCCGAACCAGCTCTCCCCAAGGCTGCCGCTAGGAACAGAGCGCTCGCCACGAGCACCTTCAAACACGCGAGATTGCGCTCCGACAGTCCAGTCGGTGGCGCGGGGCTCGTCAAGCCCAGATTCTCCGACAGCGACGCAGCGGTGCGCGGAGTTTGTGCCTCGGCCCCGTAAGAGTGATCGAGGCTGGACACAACGCGAGTGGGGACGGCGAACTTGGCGAGGCTGGTGAAGAAGGCGTCGCGCGGGTGACGAGCCCGAGCATCCCCGAGACGTTCGTCATCGCCTGGTAGCTCGCCAAGACCTCGACAAAGAGGTCGTCTGAGAGGTTGGTCGCAATGATGAAAGACAGGGCGGCGAGGAGAGCGGGCCATCCGCTCTCGATGATGGCGGATACGATATGCAGCTGCGCCGCGGAGGGGTCGTCATCGGACAGGGATGCGAGGTCGAGGGCTGGCGGAGCACGGATGACTGCTTCTCCAGCGGCCCGGGGGCGCTGAATTACGATGGTGCTGTACAGCGGGCCAGTGAAGGACGCGAAGCCCTCGCATAGTGAGACGAAACATTGTACAGCTAGGAGATAGATATACGACTCTGGGATGGGCGGCGCATCTGCCTTGTCGAGTTGGTCTATGCTGAGCAGGCCGTCAAACTCGCATGAAACACTGAAATGGGACCATATCATACCACTGCAGCTTCATCGCCGATCCCTGCAAGCTCAGGCCACCACTAGACCCCATCATGCCAACGACCCCAGATACTGTCGCGCTTGCAGCATTGGCCACCATCCCCGCCATGCCAGCGACGTCAAATGCCGAGTTGGCTGCAGCACCACTGCTGCTGGCGTCGGGCTGCACGCCAACACCGAAGATCTGTGTCGAGACACCTAACAACGCGGGCTTTTCCGTCATGAGGCGCTTGAGCGCGGTGATGAGCGCGGTAAACACGTTAGAGCCCGATTCGCGGGCATCGTAACGGGCCCAAACGTTGCGCATGAGCTCCGCGTCGCTGCATAGTCTGCGGGAAACCGATGAGAAACTGGCTGGGAGCAATAATAAAGACGGCGTACCCTCGCATTATCTCCATGGCAAGCACACGCATCCACTGCGGCCTTGGGAGCTCCGAATGCTCTGCGTGCTCGTCGCCTACGATCTTGATAAGCAGCATGAGGAAGATCTCGGCCTCTGTCTCGAGCTCGCGAGCGAATTGCTTGAGAAGTAGAAACACAACGCGGGTACAGCGGAGCGTGAGGGGGAACACCGCACGGTCTGAAAGCGCTTTGAGAAGGAGGGGGCAGAGGTGCAGCTGTAATAGCAGCACGAGCTCTGTGTGCTGAAAGTTGTTAACACCGCGATTGGGAACACTACCAGAAAACTCACTTTACGGAAGAGGTCGTGGTAGTTGGTAAGAACGCTTTCGATCAACTCCAACGCAAAGGTTTTGTGGAGGAACTCGAGCTTGAGGAAGTTGGGCCTCTCCGAGTTCGCGAGGAGGCACAGGTCCTCGAAAACGGAGAATGCGTCGCGCGCGGAGGGGCCGAGTGTCTTGTTGGTGCCGTTGGGGAGTTTCATGTCAATCCATTGGGTTGTGTCCGGGTCGTCTCGGCGGTCCTCGTCGACCATTTTGTCGAAGACAAACATGACGAGCTGGCGCAGCGTCGCGGCCGCGGTGGAAGATACAACCGCAATCTTCGACTCTTGCAGCTTAAAGCATAGCAAGAGGGCCTGTCGGGTTGAGAACACATCGAGGGTCGGAAAGCAGAGAAAGACACACCTCACCCAACAAACTGCCATGTATCGCTGGGAAATTGGTGACCAGTGATAGTAGCGTCTGAAGAATCCGGAGCTGGATGTCGACCCCTTGGCTCATCGCGTCGCTCATGGTGGTGATTATGAGTTCCACCGCCGACTGCGGGACAGCTTTAAGAGCGATGAGCCGCTGAAGCGACCCCAGCGAGATAGCCACAACTTTGGCATTCTTCGTGGCACATCCCATGAACACTGGCCTCAGGAGATCGTCGGACTGCGGGCCATCTAAGCAAATCCTTAGCTCGCAGAAAAGAATGAGCCGGGTAGCGAACCGGAGGCCAAATTAGCAGTTGCCTGCTCGGGTGACGCTCTAAGAATTGCCAAAGACTTTTCAGCGGCCTTATAAGATGGTCAGCAAGGCGAATACTGATACTCAGAGGCGCGAGAGACCTCACGGATGTCTGGATGCTTCCTGCGGGTTTCGCTGGCCAAGGACTAGAATCGAATAAGCAGGCGGGACACAATGGAATACTCCAGGTGATACCTGAAGCTCAGTCACTAGAAACGCAAGGGAGCTCATGGCCGTTCGATATGCATTCAGAACTGAGACCGAGCTGAGACTGTGCTGACGAGGATGCTGTCACGAAATCGGCGGATCACATAAACGCGCTGACTCGGAGCTGCGCAACGCGCCGCAACGTACGCTGCTTCCAACAGCTTCGTCCTCAATCTTCATTCGCCCACAATCTCGAGTGAAAACCACTCTTAGCTATTCAAAACAGGTGGGTCTTTCGGAATTCGGGCTCCCATTTGTAAGTCGACGCTGTTCCTCAGAAAATACTTTTCGTTGTGTTCATTCGATTCCAGTCTTTCCAGTAGCCGTAAGTGAACAAGTCGTTTGACCGGTTTGCCGCGCACTTAAATATTGCAAATAGTTCCAGTCTCATGCCCGAATCTCTTCAAGCGCTCCAGGCGCAGATCGACCAAATTTCTGAAGATACCGAGCGACAAAGAGAACTTCTTTCAAACGAGCTCAAGCGCAGTAGAAGCCATCTTCAGCCCCAGCTCAATGCCATTCGCGATCCGGTCGCACGGCTACCATTCGAGCTCTCGTCTGAGATATTTCTCCAGTGCCACCGTGACATTCTTTACGTTGTGCCTGGCGTCAAGCACATACCATTGCTACTCTTGAACGTCTGCCATGCGTGGACCAACATCGCTCTATCCACTCCTGCCCTATGGGCCAGAATCTCTTTTGATTTACCGCGCGGCGAAGATTTCAAGGAACTTTTGAAAAGATGGCTTGAACGCGCCGGCACTCACCTCTTGCACATACACGTGAGAGGAACTCTGGGTCCCGGCATAGCCGGTCTCATTTTGGTCTCATTCCAGTCACCTGGGGCGCCTCGAATTGACCGCACTGGGGAAAAGTGACGAAGATGAATACGCTGATAATGTTGTAATTCGCCAGCTTTTGGGAGGCACGCAGCCAGAAGCCTTACCTTCTCTCCAGTCCTTGAAGATTTTCGGTTGCGAGGAATTGGCGTTCTCTCAGCAGCAAGTCCTACACCTTCTACACGTTTCTCCCTACCTGACTGAATTGATCTTGTACGACGTGCAACTGGTAAACGATGTAGATGAGGCAGCCACAAAACTTCTCCCCCATCTAGATCAGTTGTCGCTGATCACCGAAATGCGTACTCTACGTCCCACTTGGCATCACTCGATCTTGGAATGCATTTCCACCCCTCATTTAAAGGCTCTGGCTTGGTCTGGCGATGAGGGCGATGCAGATGTCCTTATCTCTTTCTTGCAGCAATCATCACCTCCTCTCCAAGAACTCATCTTGGCGGATATTGTAGACTTCGATGAGGTGGATGACTTGCTTGCTCTCGTACCCACTGTCACGCAATTGAAGATTCAGTCGCCAGAACCTCGCTTTATGGGTCAATTGTTCACCATCTTGGCCCAGACTCCATTCATCATCCTCCCCGTCCTCCATACTGTGCAACTCCAGTGTTCGCCATATATGTTTCCTTTTCACCCGTGGGATACGATCCTCCTTGCGTTGTTTACTCGGCGGACCCAGATGCGGACCATCCACATGGAGTATTTCGCTGGGCTGTACGTGTATGTCCACTCAAACATTCTCGCTGCGTTCAGAGAACTGTCGATGGGTAGTATCGATATATTCATCGGCGCGTCTGGCAAGCAGAATTTGCTCTTCTCCCAATGAGCACTATAACAAGTTGACCTCTGTGTATACATGCGTACTATACTGTATGCATACATTTTCTGCACGCCTCGGAGAATGTAACACGTTCTGGCTCTTGAGTCACTGACCTATTCCGACCATGACCAGGATCAAATAATGGATACTTGACGCGCTCGTCTGCACGTTTCAATGGTCAGGATTATCAGACGCTGGCCTGCGGATGTACATATCAAATGGCTCGTTTGTCCGCCTTTGGCGGGGAAATGTAGTAATTGGGATTTTCACTTGGGATCTCAACCAGGGCCTTGTCATTTTTTCTCTGTTACATGAGTGAACAGATACAAGTCGACGAGGACTTGCCGGCCCTCGCCCCGGCTACCCAATAATTCGATTTTTAGCAAAGAAGTAAGCACAAATATGTATCTAATCTTCGTCCGAAGTCGCTTCGCTTTCGCTTTCTGAATCGTCGATGAAAGTATACCGCTCCTCGGGTCCAACAAAAACGTCTACCCCACCTAAATCTTCAAGTGCTTTCACTGCAGCCGATGCTCCTGGCTCGCCTAGCTGTTCAACGTCGACCAAAACATGTATTCGAATAAGTCGATCGCGGCGAGCCAAAATGGCTGCGAGCAGCTGCTCGTAAAACTCCGCCGTGCAAAAGCCGAACACGCGAACTGTGAGGGCAGAAAGGTTCGGGACCAGGTGCGCGGAATTTGCGAGAGTGGTGGCGAGGTGCATCGCAGTAGGCTCGTCCACAACAATTTCCAGATTTCTGAGTAATGGAAGCAGGGAAAAGCAATCGCTGACTTCCGCATGCGTCAACTGCGTCGTGAACCTCGACAATGTGCCATGTTGGCCCAGCAAGATGTCTCGCAATGGAGGGCAAGAACGCCGCAGAAACTCGAGAAATTCGGGCACAGCGATGATTGGGACGGAAAGGGAGAGTTGACGAATATTCGGCAGCATCATGTGCTTCAAAATGGCATCGTCATTCCCGACGTGAAAACGCTGCATGGCGGGATGAACCAGCAGTCCGCCATTCATGCTGCTATGGTGAGCAGTAAGCTCTTCGAATGTGCATTCTACAAGATGGGGCATAGTACGCAGTACTTCCAGAGCGTCGCCGGTCGTGAAATGCCACCATATTTTGAGCTCTTTGAGAAAGGGCAACTCGCCTTCCTTGATTAAGATGTTGAGGGGGTTCGAAATGGTGAGTTTCGTTTCTAATCGCTGGATCCGGTTGGCATATTGCCGAATGAATTCAGTGTTTTCCCTGGTGAAACTCCCCTCTAGGCGCAGGGACAGAGGATGAGCGCCCGCTCGTTTGAACCAGGCATGCAAAATGGATTCCAGAGAAACTGATCGCTCTGGAGAGCTCGTCTGTACCCAAACACGGGCCCAAAGTGCAGGCGTGGCGAGGGCGACATTCGTCCATGCTCGGCAAACATTGAGAAGCAGCATAGGGCAAGAAAGAGCTCTGGGCCTTGGATAGTCGTCGAGGCTACGAAGAAGAATCTCCTCGGAGATTTCAAGTGGCAGCTGCGCTAAGGGATCACAAAGAGAGCTAGCCGTAATGGGGTCTGTATAAAGTTCGGCGACTCGGAGCACTTGTCTCGAGCTCGTTGTGGGGCCTGGGCGGCATTGTAAGCGACGGGTTGACTGGATCTATTAGCTCTTAGGATCAGAGACATGTAAGAACATAGTCTGTGGCAGGCGAACCGTTAGAGGTCAACTGTCAGGATGATCTACCAGGATACGTTTTGTATAAATTACGGGCCACAGGACGGCGGCAGGACGGAAGACGCACTGATCACTGACATCAGGCGGCACAGCTCGCGTGCTTCGGGCCGCAGCCTACTTATCCCTGTCTTGATCAAGTTCAGGGAGACGTTCTTTCAAGTTCGTCGGAGGCATGACAGAGCCCCCTGCAATTTAAAAGACAATGAATTGGAAGCAAAACTCTTGTCGATGGGACTAAGAAACCGCAAATAATGCGGCAAGGAGGAAGACGGCGGCGGCGGACGCCAAAACGACCAATTACTTCACTGCTCTCGGTGCCGAGGACTTCTTGAAGGTACTCCCTCTCTTAACAATTTTCAATTTCAATTTATGTACTTGTCAATTGCAGGATTGTCAAACCGCAGCTTGGAAACGCGGGCACAACATCGAATGCAAGATCTTCGCAGCCTGGACCGTCATCGAGCAGCCGAGACTGGGGAAACAAGAAGCTCTCAGAGTGGGTTGCCTCTAGCCAGCGCTGATGATCAAGAGACTCGCATGAATTTACTGTTGTTGGAGAGATTTTGAATTCAGCTACCGATAGTCATTGACTAGGACGAGTTACATGAGAACGTATGTACTCAGGATACGTCCTGACTTAGTTAACTACTTTTCGTCGTACTCAGGGTGTACATGCATCGCAGAAATAGCTACTTCAAAGTCAGTTGTAATGGTCCGAGGGATGATGGTCGATGTTGTCTGTAAACAGTGAGAGCTATCCACGGGAAATGAAGATCAATAGTCAGGTGAGCAGCCTAGTGCAGCATGACAATCGCAGCAAGTCCCGAGATGATGGAGATCAGAGCGATCCCGGCATGCTCCCCGCAACGACCGGTCCCTATGCATGCTCCACGGCGCGCGCTCGAGCTGCTGCCAGCAGACACGGTGGGTGAGGTACCTAGAACACCTTAAATCACCTTTGAAATGCCCAGAGAAAAGACTCTCACCAGATGTTGTGCTCTGACTCCCCGTAGCTGAAGCGGTGCTGAAAACACCAGAGACGACAGTAGGTAGCGACGTCCCAATGGCGCCCGACGTGAGAGACGCGAGCGCGATGCCGTTCGAGATCGTCGACGTGGTCACGCAGTTGGAGGAGCTAGGGGTTGAGTACGGCGCGCTGGGGGTCACGGTGTCGCCGACAGTATACGACGTCGGCTCACCGTTGCCTCCGGTGTATACACCCGTGAAGTACTGCGCAAAGGTCGAGAATTCGACGGTACCGCTGACAGTGGCCGTGGGGTACCATCCAGGTGGGTAGGCAACGTCCGCGTCGCATGTCTCACTGGATTCTCAAGAATGAGCTAGAATAGAAGGAATGATAGGCGCAGAAATTTAAAGACGCACAAAGTACCGTTGAAGCTGTAGTTTCCGGGCATGACAAACTCGCAGCCCATCTCGTCGAGCTCATGCCAACACATAAACGCCGCGCTGTACGTAGAGTTGGCATTGGTGCAGGCACGGATGCAGAACTGGTTGTAGTCGATATACAACATCCACTCCGCGATGGGCTCATCGAGACCATCCACGATGTTTGTCGTGACGTTGCCCCCAACGGGATTGCCGGCCCCAGTCGCACCGTGGGGATCCAGCTCTCCACCCTCGTCGCCATTGACGATGTTAAGCTGGGTAAAATCTCCATATCCGAAAACCTGGACGTAGAAATCGGTCTTCAGGAATGAAACGCCAGTTATGACGCCATCCGGAATGACACGGGCGTTGTTGCGGGGCTGCGTACACCATGCGACCTCTTCAGTCTGCGAAATTGAGGTCACAGTGATACGGACTTTAACAATATGGAAAAAGCTCACCTCCGTGTCCGCGATATCAGACTGGAATGGCGGCGCAAAAACGCAAAGTCGTCTATCGAGTTGATGCTGAGCAACCGCGCCATGGACGTCTGGTTTACAATCGTCGGGCCCGTAGGCACAGGCGGGTTCGTCACGCCTTGCGTCCCAGTGGCTATGACTCCAGCAGGAAACGAAGATGACGAGGCGACGCAGACGGAGATAAAGGCAGTGGCACTGAATAGCAGACTGCGGAGAAACATGACAGTAGGTCGGAGAGATAGGTGACGCAGAACTGGACGTTTAAATATGGTGCAAGTGATCGTCCTGAGGCAGGCAGCGATGACCTAGTTTGAATCAGAATTGGCATCCATTCTTGCAAAGTCTTGCTGAGAGAAAGTGCCAAAGAAGTTTTGGTAGATCCCGGCGAGAAAATGGCGTTCACTACATCACCTAGGCTGCAGAGAAGTTTTCACGATGGTCAAGATAAAGTTGAGGTCAAAGGTGAGCTCAAAATAAACACGAGGACATGTGATGATCGACCACATTATTTTGCCGGAGTCCAAACGGCAGCTGCAACTAGGAGTGATACATGGCTCCCTACTATGTACCCTGTATAATAAAATACGAACACATTGTCCCTTGGCATAGAAAAGTACGAAAAAACTGTAAAGACAGGCTGCGTCAACGAGCGGATGTACTGTACCGTACAGCGAGATGTATATCGTCAAATGTCGTCAAGCAAATGCTGTATCAAAGAATCGTGCAATGGCTCCGGAAAATGGCACGCCAAGCGCTCAATGCAGGAGAACGATAGCCGCGAGGCCAGAGATGAGTGAGACAAGGGCAATGCCGGCGTACTCCCCGCTATCGCCATATCCGACGCGCGCAAAACGGAATGCGGCGCTGGAGCCGGTGGGCGTTGCAGAGCTAGATGAAGCTGGAAGAAGATTACATCAGCAGATGAAACATCGTGTCAGCTGTTGGGTGACTCACTTGAGCTTGAAGAAGTCGATTTCGTACCGCCGCTGTTTTGCGTGCTCGCGCTGCCACGAGCTGACGCAGAGCCCGCGCTGCTCGTTGCCGCGCTCGTCGCAGAAGAAGCGGGCGCGGACGCACCCGTGGCCGGGGTTGAGGTGAAGCCGGGCAGAGGGGCGGTTCCAATGGCGCCGGCGGTCAAGAGCGATGCTGCAATTCCATTCGAAACACTCGAGGTCGTCACGCAATTGGAAGAGCTCGGAGTACTATACGGCGCGCTGGGCGTGACGGTGTCGCCTACGGTGTACGATGTCGGGAGGCCGTCGTTGCCTGTGTAGACGCCGGTGAAGTACTGCGCGAAGGTCGAGAATTCGACGGTGCCGCTGACAGTGGCTGTAGGGTACCATCCGGGGGGATAGGCTACGTCCGCGTCGCAAGTCTCGCTGAGAAGATGTTCATGAGCCCACAGCGAGAAGTATGGACTGATCAACGTACAAGGTACCCGGATCGTGGTAAGTCCCAGGCATAACGAACTCGCAACCCATGACATCCAACTCGTGCCAGCACATGAAAGCAGCACTATACGTCGATTGGCGTTCGTGCACGCGCGCAAAGCAAAACTGGGTGGCGCTCATGTATAGCATCCATTCCGCGATCGGCTCGTCCAAGCCGTCGGCGATCGTTGTCGTAATGTTCCCGCCAACCGGGTTCCCGCGCCCGTCGCACCATGCGGGTCAAGCTCCCCGCCCTCATCGCCGGCGGCGATATTGAGTTTTGTGAAGTCACCCCAGCCCATGATTTGCACATAGAAGTCGGTTTTCAGGAAGGAAACACCGGTTATCGTGCCGTCCGGAATCACGCGCGCGTTATTGCGCGGCTTGATGCACCAGGCAACTTCCTCGCCCTATAGGCAAAAAGTCAAGCATGGATCTTGAGCAAGGAGGTACGACGCACCTCCGTGTCACTGATGAGAGAATTGGCTTCCGGCGGAGCGAACAAACAGAAGTCGTCAATCGCGTTGACGCTGAGAAGACGCGCCATGGAAGTTTGGTTGATAATGGTGCCCATGGTTGGCACGGGAGGATTCGTTACACCTTGAGTACCTGTGGCGATAACGCCCTCAGGGAAAAGCAGCACGCACGCAGGCGATGGCGGAGGAAGCCAGCAGAAGGGCCGCGAAAAACATCGGGAAGAGCGAAAGAGAGATAGCGAGCCGTGCGACTCAGGAGTATTTAATGAACGGTGATCGATGCCCGCCACCGCGCCATCAGATGTTCCAAAGATCGACAGGCTGGAGCATAGCCTCCGACGCCGGTCCCTATGAAAGATGTCTGCATGCAGTCGTAGGTCTAAGAGATCGTAAAGCTCTTCTATTGGTGTCAGCCGCCACAAAAAGACTATTTGGAACTGCGCGCACTCCACGCCCGAACGCCCGCCTCCAAAACGGTGCTGTCCACTCCCGTCGGCGTGAGATGGAAGGTGACCCCTGCCTGGATGTTATGATTTATCTACGGACGGGGACAGATGAATCGATAACCTACCTAGGCGTTCAACCTCGCGGTTTCGCGGCTCGTCGTCAAAGAAAAGCTAGAGGAGGTGAGGGCGGCCCGTAAGGCACACAAGCATCACCATTCATGAACGAAGTACGTACCATCTGTTCATACGGAATTCCCGTATTCGCGTGCACCGCGCGGAAGTGTGTAAGCTTGGAACCAGGGTAGATCTGCAGATCATCGAATAGTTCTGTTGCGGGCTGCGGAGGCTCGCCGCTCTTTCCCGGAACGAGGAGGAGGCTGAGTGCCTGTCGTGCTCTGCAAATCAGTACCCAAGTTTGCCAAGCTGCGAGCCCTACTCACATGTCCGGAGCACTGGTACGAGAACAAGCAGCGATAATGACACCCTGGTCATGAAGACGACGTAAAATTTCGGGAACGTCGGCGTAGAAGTCGATGGGAGCGTTATACGCATCCACGACAATATCTCCAGAGCGACGGAGGGGTCCACTGACGTGTGTGTCTACCCAAAGATCCCAGAGTGTGTAACTTGTGTTTGGCTTAGTGCAGCTCCGCTTTTTGAGGACGGTGCACACCTACTCCAGGTCAAATGCTATGAGTTTCGGAAACATAGCGAGGGAAAGCAGTAGTGGGTACTAGTGGCAGAGTGGCGGTCCTCCTCCTCGGTTGATCGAGAGCCATCAGAACCATCAGATTGGAGAAGGCTCTAAGCTGATTCTCTTGCAAAACAGACCTCGTTCCCTCTCGTTCCCGCCGGCGCGAGCCAGAGCGCCGAGAAAACAGAAGAAATTCAAGACACGCCCAGATTATACTACTGCAAAGACAGCAAGTTACGGCAGTCGCCTCGATTCGTTCGGTCCTCGGATCCAGAGATCCAAGGTTCCATCTACCACCAATTCTTTGAATGCAGAGAGAATGTTGGACAGCATCTCTACGGAGGTGTAGAAAATGAAACACATGCGGACGGTCCGCATCTAAGTGCGACGAGTGGACAACACGCAAAGGACCGTAGTCCACCATGAAATGTACCACTCATCTATTTCCTCAAAGTTGTTCTAGTCTACTGCTTATCAACACGGATGAGCCTGAACCTGCGACGGGGTCTGGAAAAGTGCCACCTCCGCCGCCCTGCGCGAAACCAAGCCAGACAGAACCTTCCCTCCCGCTTTATTGAAGCGCGGAATCTCTGCCGCCGCTACAGTGTTGGGGTCCTCCCCGTTGTTCAAGCGCTTCAGCAGCGTTGACGATTGCAACGTCCCACAACCAAGGTTGAACGAGAAGGACGTAAGCGCGCCGAGCTGGTTGTCCGTGAGCGTGACCGATGAGCTCACGGCTTTGTTCACGCAGCTGACGAACTGCTGCAGGTCGTTTTGCAAGGAGCTGGGACGCTGTGTCCTGAGAGAGGGGGAAGCTAAAGCCTGCGATGGCGCAGCTCTTTGATGTACACTTGTGCCCGAAGCCGACGGTGGGGAGGCCGATGGGGTCTGGTGCGGGGGAGGGAACGAAGCCTTCGAATTTCTTGATTAGGCTGATCGTGGCGTCGTTAGGGCTCGGTCCAGTTCCGCAAGTAAGGCCGCTGGCGGATGAGGTCGCGGCCGCGGCGCTGGTGGTGCTGGCAGCAGTCGTAGCAGCCGCACTGTCCGTCGCAGCAGTCGAGATCGCAGTGGACGACGCGTCGCTGTCATCGGTGGTCGTGCTCGTTGCACTCGCTGACGCGGTAGCTGAGGAATCGTCCGAAGTTGTCCTGGAATTGTTCGATGAACCCGGTGCCAGAAACTAGGATGCGGAACTCACAAAGAGCTATCATCAGTCGAGATCGCAGTTGCTGTAGCTGAGTCAGTGGTCGTTGCACTCGCTGTTGCCGTAGCAGAAGAGTCATCCGAAGTTGTGCTGAAGTTGCTCAATGAGACCGGTGCCAGAAACTAAGAGAAGGGACTCACAAAGAGCCATCATCAGTTGAGGTCGCAGTCGCTAAAGCTGAGTTAACAGAGTCGGGGGTTGCGCTTCACGAAAGCTCTGTGAGCGATGACCTGGTATCAAAGCGCAGGGAGGGTCTTACGAGGCACTATCGGGGTCATCATCAGTAGCGGTCGCAGATGGGTCGACGGAGGTTGTGACTCTGACACCCTGTGAGTTACACCGCTCAGATGGAGAGTAGAGGGCATACGAGGTATCAGTGGAGCCATCGTCGGTCGCAGTGGCGGTGGCAGTGGCAGAGTCCACAGAGGTAGCAGTTCTAGATAATATCTGAAACGAGAGTCCCTTTGAGAAGAGCAGGGGCATACGAGTCATCGTCGGAGCCATCGTCAGTCGCAGTCGCGGCGGCAGGGTCAACGGAGGTCGCAGTACTACAAGCCTCATTGGTTTTCGCCTTAAAATGCAAAAGAAAGGAGAACTCACGAGTCGTCGTCATCACCAGAACTATCATCGGTCGCAGTCGGGTCGACTGCCGTCGTAGACCTGGAGAAAGCTTAACTCACGCCTCTCAAAAATATGGAGCACTTACGAGTCGGTGGTATCAGTGCCGGGATCGGCAGTGGGGTCCGTACTTGACAATTTCAATCAGTTTGGATTTCATGACTTGGGTATAGAAACTGACTCGGTATCACTGCCAGTCGGATCTGAATTGTCGTCGCTGCAGAGTTGGGTGCATGAGCCCGTGCTTTCGGGCTCTAAGTCAGCACTTACTCGGTAGTGCCATCGTCCCCGTCCGTACCGTCAAAGTCCGGTCAGCATCCGTTGTAGGACTGATTTGAAAAACATCAGATAAGTCGCCAGGTCCATCGGAATGCGGAGTACTGACTCCGTATCATCCCCAGTGGTGTCCGGGTCAGTAAAACTGTCAATAACATACATGAGCTCGAGGTTTCCTCGCAAGAACTGACTCAAACCCATCGTCGGCAGAATCATCCGTGGTGTCCGGGTCCGTGGAACTTCATGAGTAGTTAGCCCATGCAGTTGCGAGCGTTGAGCTGCAACATACTCATCGGTAGAGGAGAGAAATCGTCCGTATCTCCAGAATCATCGTCGTCCACTGCGGAGCCGTCGTCGTCGTCGTCGCCATCGTCGCCATCGCTAAACGAGCCGAAGTCGTCGTCGTCGTCACCGCCGTCGTCGCCGCCGTCATCTGATCCATCGTCCCAAATCATCATCCTGTCTGGAAAACTTCAAACTTCGAGCAACAACGTTGACCGCGCTCGGGCTCTTTCTCTTGGAAAGATCACAGAGCCCTGGAAAATTCAGAATATTATTTTGCAAGCGGAACAGGTATTAACACACCGGTGTCGAAGCAGCTAAGGTCTCTGCTGCACGCTTCGGCGCCGCCGACGCAGCTCCGGTCGCTGATGGCCACTGGGGCGGCGCGCACAGATATCGAAACCAAGAGAAGCAAGATGGGGAATACAAGCATGGTGAATCGAACAAATGATAGTGAGAGATGAGGAGAAATGCAAAAAGGGTCTCGTCAAGAGAAAAATTCGAGTGGCGAAAGGGAAAGAAAGCAGAACGAAACGACAGAATGGAGGCAGCCGTCCTGAGCTCAGCCCTTTTAAGTATGAAAGGTGGACAACGGACGTTGGCAGTTCCGACAAGGAGCCCCCCCCCACCTGCCTCGAAACGACAGGGCATCTGTCGAAGTGTCCGCTTTTGCACATCTGTGGTTGTCATTATTGTTGATCTTGGTCTGCTGGCCTGTCAGTCAAGCAGGTGCAAGGCAGTACCCAAAAGGCCGCTGAGGACTTGGCGCTTCCAAGTTCCATGGCTACGGCGCCCATGCAAAGTACATTGACGTCTGAGTGACTGCCAGTGAGATTGATTGAGATTCTAGTCCTCGTCTAGTCCTCGAGGTGTATAGCACTGGATGCAATGAATCAAGCAGACAGCCAGCTGAATGCGTCCAGATAGATGTCTTGCGGACTGCAGCGGCTTCAAGGAAAGGCCGGGCCCATCTTTAGATACGTTCATGACTGTTCATGATCATGATGTCGAATGCACCGTGGCCAAACAACCAAAGCGGAATATTGTCCGCTTCCCAGCTTGTAATTCTATGAAGAGTCCCGCCGTACGCGCGACTACCTTTCTGGAGCCATCTACAAACACCGAGGCTGCTGAACGGCGGACTCGCAGGTAATTCGAGCAATTATACATGTACAGGCTGTTTGTTTACTTGTCTTTCCCATACAGATCTGCATTTCATGTCTGAATCCATTGGATCTCAATTCTTCGCGATCCACGAGCTCCTTTTGCTGGTGCTTTCGTACCTTTCACCTTCGGGCAAGAGCACAGTCAGCTCAATCGACAGCAAATCGCTCGCTGCCCTTGCTCGTGTGTCGCGCAGCATTTCAGATGCGGCGTTAGATTCGTTATGGAGGACAATACACCAGCCCGGGCCAATCATCAGGCTCCTCCCCGCGGATGCTTGGCAAGTCACTTGGGAGGTGAAGGAAACACGGAATGAGTTTCACACTCCTTCGGAGCAAGAGGTGCGGATACCTCAGATCTTGACGTGAAAGTCTACTAACGGAAGAAGATACGCAGTACCGCCTCTTGCGGCCGTTAACCCCCGAGGATTTTGCTGCTTTTGATAAATATGCGCCGCGCGTCCGCTTTGTGGACTTGACCAACTCGAGTACACTCCTTCGGCGGGGATGCGAATTGCTCCCTACATCAAAAAATTTCGCAACCCAATCCTTCCAGCACTCGTGTATCTTCGCTGGGAGGTGTCGACTTTGAGTAGATCGGTTGGTGCTTTCCACTTACTCTCTCGGGAGGCAGCCGTGCCAAGCGAGGAGTTCTCCCTATTGATGTGGGGTGAAATCGAGCACATTCCTGGAGAATCCGAGGTCATAGCGAACACCATTGACGCATTCAATGATCCTGCGCTTCCCTGGCTTCCTGATGTCAAGACGTTGACACTGCGCACCCTCCATTTTCTTCCTGCGCTGAGAACGGCGATCCCTCGACTCTCGAATCTGGAGCACTTTTCGTGCGACCTGTGTATTGACCGCAGTCTTTTCCAAAGTCTCGCCAGCCTCCCGCCCTCCGCTTCGTTGACTTTCGATCGCTGCCAGCGGAAGCCGTGGCATCGCTCCCGACTGATTCGCCTAGCTTCGACGCTCTCGAAGGCTTTCGTATATCTGGTACTTTGTCGTCTATCCATGCCTGCTTCCCCGGATCTCATCCCCCAGCCTGTCCTCCGTACACCTCGTAGCGAAGGACCCTCGATCTCTCCCCATCGAATCCACCCTCCTCTGTCTCCTTTCGCCCACCATCCGAACTCGCGTATTCACGTTGCAACATTTCAGATTCGCCGGCCCTCCACCCAGCGCACGGGCAGACAGCTTGGATTGTCTCGTGCTAGCCGCGTTCGCACCCCTTTGCGCCTGCCGTGCGCTGCAGACCTTCTACGTCGACATCGACGCGCTGCGCCTTGTTCTCACGGACAACGATGTTCACATGATGGCGCACGCCTGGCCATCACTCACCACCTTGATCGTCAACCCACCACGGAGCACGTGGCCGCCTGCGCCGGACGTGCACCTCTACTCACTGTGGGCATTCGCAGTGGGGTGCCCACGCCTCCGCCGCCTTGGGCTGGAGGTCGACGCGGACGTCTTGGCCCCCTTCCGCGCGGAGGAAGGTGCGGTGATAAGTTCTGATCGCTCGTCGCTGGAGGATCTGATGCTGTTCTGCTCGCCGTGCGGGGATCCTGCGCTCGTGGGCGAGTTTCTGAACCGTGCGTTCCCGCGGCTGATGCCGGAGGCGTTTCATACGTACGCCAGCAAGGGAAGGCCGCAGGATGGAGAGAGGTGGGCGGCGGTGACTGCGTCTTTGGGAAATCCAGTTGAGATGATCTAGATGTGGGAGATCTGAAAAGTTAACGTGCTACATGTGTGCCTTTATGCTGTTAAAACTAGCTGTTGTATGTGCTTATCTTTGGAAATGTCTGTCGGACGCGGAAACGGTGCGTAAGAAGAGCGGGGGTGATCATGAGTTGATCATAGCTCGTCGTTTGCGCCTTGTCTCCAGCCACGATCGTTCTTTGTTCCACTTCACCTCAAACGGTGCATCTCTTTCAGTCTACTTTCAGCCAGCGTCTTGTAATATCGATCCCCTGGAATGGTGTGTGCTCCGTTGACATCTGGTAGTTTCATCATGATGGACGGATAACCACCCTTACATTACTACTTGTTTGTCTTCGGTAAACTCGTTGTTCATGTTGTGGACCGCGCGAGTATAATAAATCCTCCTCCTCCTCCTTTCGAAAAGCATTCAAGGTACGAATAAGAAACTTGCGGAACGCCTACTATGCGCGCTTTTTCCAGCGCTAGCCATGACCCAGTACGATGTTGCCTCGGCTACTCTAACGTAGCATTAACGTCATGGAGACATTCGAGTCAAGAGCTCAGAGCAGGAAATAATCAAGGCATTCGTCCAAGACTTGGAATGAAACGTCGTAAAATTCATGTTTCTAGGCCATAGCCATTCGAGTACATATTCATCACATCTCGAAGTTCCGACAGATCCCAGTGCCGTGCTGCGTTTCGCAACGAATACGCTTCCTCCGAAGGATAAAATGCTCTACTGTCCATATGCAACTCGACGGTGCGGAGAGACGGGAATGGCGCGCTCGGGTCCCCGAGCTGAGCACAAAGGGATGTAATCATATCTACGAGAGCGCCTCCGTTGATTTCGAAGCAGTAGTCGTCCTTCAAGATGAAACGAGTGAGGTGCTGGAGACTGAGCCCAGAATGCGTGTCGGGAGAACTGCGCATGAAGAACGAGAAGATACTAGGTGCGCCGGACGTGCAGCCGGGCATGTCCGCGAGTGTCAGAGTTCGGAGCGAAGATCCCAGGCAGCGGAGGAGTCGTACGAGGCTGTGCGTCCGCGTGTTGAGCGAGTTCAGGGCGAGGTGATACAACTGGAATGGGGCGCGTGCGTGAAGTTGGAGGAGCATGTCGACGGGGTCGTTTATTTCTAACCATGAAATGTCGGTATCCCACGAAAAAGTCAGGGATTCCAGGCGGGGGAGGGCGAGGTGCTCGAGGAGATAGCCCAAAGAGTCCTCTGCTGGGGTGAAGTCAAGGGAACGCAACGCATGCATGGTGAGGGTGGGCAGTGGATCCATGGTATGGCTGTCACTGACATCACCAAGCGTACACTCTTCAAGCAGAGGGCACGCTTTCAAGATTTCGTAGAACAGGACGTCGTCCATGTGCACCGAAAGCGCCAAAGTCGTCAACTGGTCCCAGAGAAATTTGGGGATGTTCGGAGACAACGTTCCCATGCGCATTTGTAGCGCAAATGTGCGCAGAGATGGTGAATCTGCAAAAAACTTTACCAAGGCATCCAGTTGTGACTGTTCTCCCTCAAATCCGTCGTCCAACGTGATATCGAGGGAGGCAAGGAGGGGGAACGTAGGCGTGCAGGGGGCGTCTTCTCGAATGTCGTCGGCTTCGAGAGTCAGGACCAAATGTTGTAGCCTGTTTCGGATGTCCAAAAGCGGTTCGTAATCGAACGCAGAATCTGGGGGAGAGCGCAGGGAATCCTCGGGTACCATCAGATCGAGCGTGACGGAGATGGAGAGCGGATCGGATCGAGAGAGGATGTCCAGCGTGAGTTTTCGGTTCAAAGCGGGAGAGCTGCACCGCACAAAGTGCGGGCTGATCCACATCGTCGGCGTGCCCAAGCAGACGTTGCGCCAGTCGGAACACACGCTACTGAGCAAGAATAGTGCCAGCATTGCGTCCGATTCGTCTCCGGATTCTGAAACGAATATCTGGAATATCAGGACGAGGATTTCGATGGGCAAACACCCGATAGGCGTTGATTGGTTTCGAAGCCTGGCTGACGATATTTCTTGATCGGAAGATTGTACCGGGCGCGGAACTTGGAAGGGTTGGGGCTTTTCGGGACATGGTCGGTCAACGAGTGCATGTCCATGGTGTTCTGGGTTCATTGCGATGAGCTCCCGTTGAAACATCGCAAACATCAGCGACTTACATTGGAGGAAGATGTTAGCAAGGTGGTGGTACGAGGCGAGGTTAGGTGATATTCTATACGAAATCAATACTAGAACCCAGGACAATGACAATGCTTGGACAACGCGTACTGAGCAGAATGACCGCCAGTCAAAGTTTCCGTTTAGGGACGTTGATCGGGCCATTGTCCGGTGCAAGGCCCAAGCAACATAGTATGCAGAGAAGACATCAGACAGTTTGATCCACCCTCTGCTTGGTTGATTCAAGTCTTTCGAGCACCGGTAATAGTGTCGTCTGGGATGACGTGCGCGTTGTTGTGCGGCTTTGAGCACCACGCGACTTCGATGGTCTATTTAGACAGATAGAGTCGATCACGGAGATGCATGGATGAGCGGGAAGACTGAAGACTCACCTCACTGTCCGAGATGTTGGCCATCGTAGGGGGAGCAAAGACACAGAAGTCGTCTATAGAGTTCCCACTGAGCAGACGCGCCATAGACGTCTCGTTAATCGACGCTCCGGACGTGGGCGCGGGTGGGTTGGTGGGACCTTGCGTGCCTGTCGCCAGTGCCCCGGCGGGGAGGGAAACTGGAAGACTGTTGAGCACAGACAGAGACGATGGAGGCCGCGAGGATGAGGGAGAAAAGGAAGATGGTATCGGGAAGTTCTGAGCGCCAGACTCCAGTTGCCGGTAAATACCCCTCTTGACTCCACCGTCGTCTGGAGGCTGCAGTTGTGTCATGGAAAGTTGGAAACCAACTGGAGTGTAATTTCGAGGGCCACATGGTTTGTGTAGGACCCTCTAAAGCGGTCTAGTCTCCCGCAACCAGACTTGAAGTGGTATCGAAGGCAAAAATCTGACATGTCTGCTTTCGAGATTTTCACGAATCACACCCCACAGTGTCTCTCAATTCTACAGAAGAGCAGAGCAAGTATGCAGCCAGAGTTCTTGTTCCGAAAGTCAGCGAGATGGATGTTGGAAACAGACAGTTGTTTGGCAACGTTAATCGTAAACCTTGTAATGGACTACAAGGCCTTCAAAGAGGCCTCCGTCTCTGGGCTCACTGGGTCGACCGTGACCCACATTAATCTTATCTCTTCCGTCGCTCTGGTTCGGCTCTCGGCTCGGTGTGTGAGCTGCTCGTTCTGACACGAGCCTAGGTTTCTATTGCTCTGTACTCCGTCCTGCAGACGCGCATCTACGGCGCGCGCGCAATCCCCTTCTTTGTCTCATGGCTAGTTCTTCCATTACCTCTGCTTCTTTCTATGACCGTATTCGCCAATAATCCTGCAATACTGTCTTTGATCCTGGCGGTACCGACGGTCTTCGTATTTCTGCGGTATCCGCCCTTGGACGTCGTCAATCCGCTTCCGTCGGCCGCACCGTCGTCAGTTCCTTCGAAACCCTCGGGTCTGGTGCCTTTACCGGCGCTCACGACGTATCGCGCCCATATGATGCTCATGACCGTCCTCGGAATCCTCGCCGTCGACTTCCCCGTGTTTCCCAGGTCGCTGGCAAAGTGCGAATCGTACGGTGTGTCGCTGGTACATTTCCTGCAGTGCCCTTCACTTGTCAATCCCTGAGGGCGCGTTCTACAGATGGACCTCGGCGTGGGTTCCTTCGTATTCTCTAACGGAGTTGTATCCGCCATCCCGCTCCTCAAGGACCCACACCATCTCAGCGCCCCCGTTTTCCCCAAAGTGCGCGCGGTGTTGCTCAAGGCCATCCCCGTCATCGCCCTCGGCGTCATCCGCGTTCTCTTAGTCAAAGGCACCGAATATCCGGTATCTATCATCCTCATCATATCGCTCCGAATTCCAAGCTGAGCTAACGATGATGCAGGAACACGAAACAGAATACGGAACCCACTGGAACTTCTTCCTCACACTCGCACTCCTCCCCGTCTTTCAAGTCCTTCTCCACCCGCTCCTCCGCTCCGTCCCAGCGTCGATGCTGGGCCTCGGCCTCGGCGTCCTACAGCAGATCGCCCTCTCGCTGCTCGGCCTGAAGAGATACGTGCGTACCGCGCCCCGGGTCGGCCTCATCAGCGCCAACAAAGAGGGCATCGCATCTCTCATAGGTGGGTCCGCCGCCTCCCTCTCTTTCCTGCTTCTCGCTCAATACCCCATCACACAGGCTACCTATCCATCCACCTCCTCGGCCTCGCCATGGGCACCCTCGTCCTCCCGCCCTCGCCCTCCTTTTTCCGGCGTCTGCAAATCGGGCGCCCCGTGGTGCCGGCGGATCTCGGCGCCCCGCGGCAGAACGACAAGACCGCGATCGAGCTGGCGAGCTATGCGATCGTGTGGTGGGTCCTCCTCGGGCTTGCGAGCGTCATGGGCGTGGACGAGGGGGTTTCGAGGCAGACGGTGCGCGCGCCCTTCTTCCCGTCCCTCTCCACACCGAGCCTTCGGATTTCGCTCACGTGTACTTGTTCGCGCAGGCGAACCTCCCCTACGCCCTCTGGATCGCAGCGTTCAACACGAGCTTCATACTCGGCTACCTTACGCTCGATATGGTGTTCTTCCCCGCGCCGGCGGTAAAAAGCGCAAGCCCAGCAGCGCCACGGTGGCGCCCGCGAGCAGCTACTCTGCGCCCCCTGAGGCTGCCAGTGCTGCATCACCACCGCCTGTGCGCGCCCCGCCGTTGTTAGAGGCGACCAACAAGAATGCGCTGCCTTTGTTCTTGCTCGTGCGTTTCGTCTCTCCCTCATAACCCCCTCTCCTCTCCTCTTCTTGACCCCTCCCTCCCGTCACTAACCCAAACAAAGGCCAACCTCCTGACGGGCTTCGTTAACCTCTCCATGCAAACGATGTACGCGGGCAGGACGGCCGCGATGAGCGTGCTCGCGGTGTATACGCTTGCGATTTGCGGGGCGGCGTGGGCGGGGAGGGGCGTCAGGGTCTGGCGATTTTGACTCCTTGAGTGGTTTCTGGTTTCGAGGGGTGTGCCGATATGTATTATGTGGCGCTTTCCGGTTCGAATGGTGCTCTCGGTATGACGGTATGAGGCACCGCCGAACTGGAACGCGTCGCGCGCCTCCTTGCCTGCGGATCTTTTGAGCACTTATCGGGACGAGACTTGTGCTCGTCTGTATGTTCAATAATTTTCGGTCTTGCGTTGGCCCGGAGTTTTTCAATACCTATATGTAGCTGCGAAAAATGCCTTGGAGGATGACGTCTGCGCTCTGGATGACAGTGAACTTCGAGTGTCGGGACCGAATGCCGTCGGATCGCCGCAGAAGCCATGTTTACAACTGTGATCCGTCGCCTTTCGGCCCATGTTCGGGCAGATGTTTCCGTCTAGTTTACGAACTTCCGTAAAGAAAAAGAAAATGGTTCTCCGTCGTTGTCGGTTGACCGTCTCGGCCTGACCCAGGCCGACTGCGGAGTGGCGATGTGTGCATAAGAATCGAGAGTGGAGATGCGATTTGATCAATAACTGATTTACAGCCACCATGGCCAACGCAGCCCGCTACCTGCTGGCCATCCTCGCCATCGTCGTCAGCGGCCATTACATCCTCTCCTTCACACACGATTCCTACCGCCGCGCCACCTCCTTCTCCCGACCCGCCGACAACAACAACGTCCCAGCAGAATACTACCCCGCCTCGCTCGAGGTGTCCCATCGCCCAAGAGCGAATGCGACTTTTATAATATTGGCACGAAACAGCGATCTGGACAACACGGTGCGCTCCGTGCGCGAGGTCGAGGACCGGTTCAATACGCGGCATCATTACCCGTACGTGCTGCTCAACGACGAGCCGTTCACGGACGAGTTCAAGCGGTGCGTTTTGTGTATTCTCCTCGTGCAGTGCAGACGCTCACAGGTAAGTATTGTAAAGGCGAGTGTCTGCCGTCGCCTCTGGCCCCGTCTCGTACGGCCAGGTCCCGCGCGAGCACTGGGTGCAGCCCGACTGGATCGACGAGGAGCTCGCCACGAAGGGGCGTGACCAGCTCGTGGCCGAAAACGTCATCTACGGCGGCAGCGTCAGCTACCGCAACATGTGCCGCTTCAACTCCGGGTGCGCACCACCCCCCTCACGTGTGCATTTCATCCCCGCTGACCTCTATATACAAGCTTCTTCTTCAAGCACCCGCTGGTCCAGAACTACCGCTGGTATTGGCGCATTGAGCCCGATGTGCACTTCCATTGCGACATCAACTTCGACCCGTTCCTCTTCATGCAGGACCGGAATAAGGTCTACGGTGCGTCCCTTTCTCCTATTCTACTTAGATCACTTGCGAGCAACGTGATACCAGGCTGGACGATCACCATGTACGAATTCGACAAGACCATACCGACGCTTTGGGAGCACGTCAAGGGCGAGTCTCCCCTCTCCCCCCCTTCCCCCCGGATGCTGACAAACAAGCGGCGCGCACCCAGACTTCATGAAGCTCCACCCCGAGCACGTCGCCCCGGACAACGCGCTGGGGTTCATGTCCGACGACGGGGGCGACACTTATAACCGGTGTCACTGTGCGTGCCTTCCTTCCTTCCTTCCCTCCTTCCTCCCGAGGCATGACGCGGCGCACAGTCTGGTCGAACTTCGAGATCGCCGATATGCACTTTTGGCGGGGCAAGGCGTACCAGGACTTTTTCGCGTATTTGGACTCGAAGGGCGGGTTTTATTATGAGGTGCGTTGATGCTCTGGTGTTTCGATGATTGTCGGGAGAGCGGGGAGTCCCTTCGCCACCTTTTCTCCCCTTGTCTCTTTCCGCCCTCGTCGAACTCGCGTGCTGACATGCTTACTTCCTTTCTTTTTTTTTCCAGCGCTGGGGCGACGCGCCCGTCCACAGCATCGCTGCGGGATATTTGCGAATAAGGACCAGCTCCAGGTGGGCGCTCTGTCTTCCTTCTTTCTTTGCCATCAATTCCTCATGATCACCTCCGCATATGTTACAGTTCTTCGAAGAGATCGGATACGAGCACAACCCGTACACGCACTGCCCGAAGGACCCGGGGATGTGGGAGCGCGGCAGGTGCGGGTGCGATCCCGCGCGGAGCTTCGACTATGATGGGTATTCGTGTATGAGGCAGTGGGATCGGTTCGTCGGGCGGTGATTCAGAGTCGCTGATGGGCGACGTGAAGAAGAAGAAGATGGTGGGGAGGAGACCGACGATGTACGAGCGAGACGAGACGAGACGAGACAAAACCCGACAAAGACATCAAGACAAAGACACAGTGTACACCTACCTGGACCAACACACCGCACAGCCTAGCTTACAAGTCGAATCTGGCATCGGCAGAGTGCCATCCCCCGACCCGACCCCATCCCATTCCCATCCCATCTCCACCCACATCTCTCTCCACCCCCGACTCGGCGCACGATACGACGCCATAAGCATAACTCTATCATCATCCAACACGAAAACAAAAGGCGCGGCGCGGCGCGGCGCGTGGGACGTGGGCGGCACATACTACATACTATCAGGACAGAAGCGGTACTACTACTAGGACGAAGCGGGAGATGGACGTTTGTAGTGTATATCGCCGTTATTACTTGGACGGCGCGGAAGGAAGGAAGGCGGGGGATCGTATATATGTATTTATGTAGATAATCGACTGTGTATAATCGACACGCTTGAGCTTTTTGTTCGCGTTGTGCCCTGGAGACCAATTGCAAGGAGTCGACGGGTGCAAATCCGATTCTGACGCGTTCAGGACGGCGGATCACATGGTCGCGTCCCTCCTATCTCAAACCACCATGAGCTTGGCCGCATTTACAACAACAGCGCAGACGGCAGCTTACCTCCGCACGCTCCCTGCCATCCGGGAGCGCTGCACGCGGGTCTTTGAGCTCGCAAAGCAGGGAAAGCTGCAATATTTCGAGTATCACCCCGAGAACGAGGATAAGGTCACCGCATTTTGTGTTGATATCATACGGGTGGGTGTGGCGTCTGAGATTTTCGTCCGTCGCGCGCTCATATGTTTGCAGCGCGATTTTGGCACCGATTATGCCAGGTTAGCATGCTTTTCAGCGCGGTCGTGTGCACTCTCTACGCGGCGATCTTCTTCAAGAGACACGCGTCGCCTCTGGGGGACTTTCAGCATTCTCTCATCATGCTCAAGATCGAAACTTGAGCTCACTACCCATGCCACAGATCCCGCCTCACGGTCGATGGCGGCATCTCGACTCGCATCACGAACGCATCGCGCCGTTGGTCGCCAAATGGGCGTCGAGCCCGGACCCGCCCAGCACGCTCGAGGCCACCAAGCGCCTCATCGATCTGTTTATGGTCGCCGTCCTGCTCGACGCTGGCGCAGGGACGCAGTGGGCATACACAGAGCCGGGTAGTGGCGTGCGTTTCAGCAGGTCGGAAGGCCTTGGTGTTGCTGCTGTCCATATGTTCGAGTCCGGACTCTTCTCTGGGATCCAGCGCAGCCGTTCCGCGTAGACGGTAAGCCTGTATCGTGCGCATGGACAGGGGTACTCAGTCGCAGTGCAGCCGAGGGTCTCGCGAAGCTCACCGCTGCGGACATCGCCGCGGGTTTGCAGGTTACGCCCGACAACCCGCTTGTCGGGCTCGAAGGCCGCGCCTCGCTGCTCACCAACCTCGCGTCCGCGCTCCGCTCAAGCTCGGAGTTTTTCGGCCCAGACGCACGGCCCGGAAACCTTATCGGCGAGTCTATCGATCTGCCCAATCCACGCTTGTCTCAACCCCTATACATACGCAGACTTCCTCGAACGGCAGTCGCAAGCGCCCGCTGACGGAGGAAAGCGACTCGTCCCCATCGCGGCGCTCTGGGCCGTGCTCGTCGACGGTCTGCAGCCCATCTGGCCCCCCGCGCGCACCACGCTGGGTGGTGTCCCCCTGGGCGACGTCTGGCCGTGCCCTGCACTTGCATTAGAATCATCCCAAGTCGAAGGGGACGACCTCGTTCCGTTCCACAAGCTCACTGGCTGGCTCGCGTATAGCCTTATGGAGCCGCTGCAGTTCTATCTGGGCTGGAGTTTCGAGGGGACGGAGGACATGACGGGGCTGCCCGAGTACCGGAACGGTGAGCGCATCTCTCTCCTTACAGTCCTCTCTCGTCTTTCCCGTCCCGTTCACCGTTTCTGTCTCCACCTCGATCATTTCGCCCCCCAGACACTTACCTCTCTCTCCATAGGGGGCCTCTTTCTGGACCTTGGGGTCCTCTCCCTGCGCTCAGACCTCGCAGAGCCACTCCCTACAAACGCTGCGGGCATCCCCGCGTCCCGCCGAGCCATCCCTTGATCGTCGAGTGGCGCGCGATGACGGTGATACTGCTGTGAGTGCTGTCTACTGCTCTTGCCTCAGAGAAGCGGGGCTCACGTGTGGATCCTTTGTTCTCCCCTCCCCTCCCATATTCCTATGCTTGCTTCTCGCGTAATGTCCCAATTGCCGTCGATCGACGTCTACGCTGCTCCAATCCAAACACTGTCGCGTGCACCAGCGACCGCACTCTCGCCGCCCTCCGTCTTGCGCTCCCCGCGCCGGACTTGACTCTCGCGCAGGTCCTCGAAAGTGCTACGTGGAAGGGAGGGCGCGAGATCGCGCAGAGCATGCGCGGCGGCGGGCCACCGATCGATATCATCAGTGACGGGACGGTTTTCTAGGAATGCGGGAAGAAGCGTTCTTGGTGTCGATGTAGAGGAGAGCACAGCACATATGTATTACCCTGACCTGAACACGGACACTCACTCGACAATTAAAAGTGATCAGGTTGTTACTTACGTACCACCACGACCGCTGTCACTGTGATGCTAGACTCAAGTCTGTGTGTGGTTGATTCTGCAAGACAAGAATAAAGAATCATCATGCTCAAGGGGTGCAATGATCACAGAAAGACATTCATTCAAGATGTGCAAGGATACAAATATATATGCGAGTATAGAAAGCAACATGTAGCGATGACTGGAAAGGACACAGTCAGTGAGAGTGACCAGACGCGAGACGACTCATACCATGACATTGATTTGGTTCATAAAGTACAGGTTAAATCACTGTGACGAGAATCTTCAGGACGACAGCACAAGTTGGAGGGAAAAAGACGCACTGAGAAATACATGAGCTTAGCCTGCGAGTTGTGGAGGGCTTGAAGCCGCGCTTGAACGCCTCGAGCGAGCTGGCTGCCTGCCCCTCGTCCGCCTGGTCGCGCTGTCGGAAAAGTCCACGGTGCCCTGCGGGTCGTAGTGGTTTTTCGCACGCGAGCACACAATGTCAGCATCTGCAATAAGATGATAAGTAGTAGAATCGGAAAGAACCACCAGTGCGAGACGCACAGTAAACCGGCGCGGGGATTGACACGGAGCGCGTCGAGCGCGCATAAACGTGGCAGAGCGCGAAGGACAGGGACTGCAAAGTGTCCGCGGAGAAGTTGTTTTCCTAGTAATAGCCGAAGTTCAAGACACCCGCCTGCAGGAGAATCAAGGGAAAGAGACTCACGTCGTACAGGACCGAGTAATGCGCAGGACGACTCGTTCCAAGGAGTCCTCCGTGCGACTATAGAAGCCGGTTAGTCCGACAAAAGGATTGCAGCTGAGAGGGACTTGCCTGCAAATAGAAATCAAATTCGGTTGGATGCGAAACTTCACGATCAACAACAGTCCCGGCGCGGCAGTTGCCCGAGCGGTCGCCGTCGCGCTGCGGGTTCTGAGGGAAGAACCGAACGTGATGGCGCTGAACGATGGAAACAACGGTGAAACTATGTGCGAACACGGGAAGGAGGATACGAACTTTGCCGACGACGATGAGGGTGATCTTGGGGGTGATGCCGAGCGAGTTGCAGGCCTCTGCAGGTACGACAGTGAGCGAGTGACTAGCACGGAAAAACAATCATGTACTCTTGATGAGCGGCAGCTCCTGCTCGAGCACTTGCTTGAACTGACCCTCGGAACACCATCTAGAGAGCACATACTCAGCAGCTGTAAAAGACGAAATGGATTATCGTACCGCGATAGAAGATAATACGCTTGGGCCGGATGCGCCTCGTGCCTTTTTCTCCGCCATCTCCCGGTACCTGCGTGACATCAGCATTAGCGTCGACTCCCGGACTTAAGAGGGGAGCTTACTCCATGTACATAGAGAGGGCATGCTTGCTCATTGACTCGAGTTCCCTGGAAATATCTAAGGATATATCATCCATAGCAGGGAAACACGGCAGCCGTACTCGATCATCTCGGCGCGAAGTTGAACGCGGCTGGTGGCGATGTACTTGGCCGTGTTCGAGTCGACGTTGGCAACGAGCGAGGTAAATGAAGGGCGGCCATCGCTACCCGTGCAGGATGGATAACCTAGAGGTTGTTTGAGACGAAGGAGGATTGAATTAGGAAATATGACGGACATCGGCACCCATAACGATCTAAAAAAAAGGTGGGATGATTTCTTCTTCAAGTATGGAACAAGGGAGGCTCACGGTGGGGTTGTGCGGGTCCATCAAGACGCTGACGCTTGAGGGGTCAGGGATGGTGTTGATTCCGCCAAGCTTGACGTTGATCCTAAGATGAGAAGATGAGCGGGGGCCTGGTAATGCAAGAAAAGTGGACGTACTTGAGGCAGACGTTGGCATAGTATTGAGGTTTCCGCGGAAGCACTTGCTCGATTTGAGGCACTGGGTCGCGACACCACTCTAAAGACATGGTGAGCGGGGTGAGGCAGGCGAACCTGTCCAGCCAACGAACCGTTATGTCACCGAAGCTGGAAAAGGTGTTTCAGCTCGAGAAAAGACGAAGGATGGGGACACTAACTGCTTGACGGAAGTGTAGATGTCGTTCCCGCCTTCGGGTAAGATGACGACCATCAAATTAGGGCCCGCCTTCATCTCCCGGTAGCAAGCAGCGCCAGCGGCCCTAAGCTGGTCGGCGATGTGCCCTTGCCCATTCTCCCAGGAGATGAACGGTGTCGGAGCGAGCTTGATCCCTGCAGCGGACAATCGATGTGAATAGAGAACGCAGACTTGAAAGAAACTCGGAAACAAGCACCGACGTCACGACAGCTCGCGCACAACCCGTTGATCATGTCGTCCGCCGCGCTCTTGTTGAAACGAGCCTATCATTACTGTCAGCCAGAAGCAAGGTACAACGGGACATGTAGAATATACCTTGCCCTCGTAAATAACTAACACCCAACGGTCAATCGAAACAGGCTTGAAGAATTTCTTGTCTACCATGTTCCAGGCACCATCGCGGGGCGTCTGCAATGAGGATAAGACGAAACGAAGAGACTGGGACGTACATATGGAAGAATGGAACGTACTATGGTAAGGCTGGCGCGAACCCGGGCCATACTTGAGCATCGGGGGCTTCAAGATTCGCGCCTGAATCCTCAGCGGGGCCCGCAGTGTGATCGACCTGCAGGCCGAA
>QVIE01002524.1:0-33325 GCA_013387415.1 Panellus pusillus | reverse complement strand
GCCATCTAGCCGTTGCTTGACGCCCCAGACAGATTCGCTGTCTACGTTCGTGGTGCGCAATCTGCTGTACAAAATTCCGCCTGTTCGTCCGAGCATAGAACTTCTTGACGCGGCGATGAGCAAGCTCGCCCTCGAGTGAATATTGAGTTCATAATCTACTGGAACACAGAAAGAACATACAATTTGAGTTGAATATGCATCTGTTGTTCCGACCTGCACGATGGTATCTGCATAATCACCAAGTGAATGCCATTTGTATGTATTGATGTTCCAAGTTTTCTCCTTCTTCGAGACATCGGATGTGGGGTTAGACTGTGATTTGGAATTTTTACGAGCTTGCCTGCGTGCACGTCGATTGTACTCTGATGGGAGTTCATGGGTGACAAACTCCTCGCAGGTCTTGCTTGCAAAGCTTCGAGCCTTTGGAGCCCAACTCCGTCGTAATTGAGCGAAAAGAGGTGATAGTTGAGCTGTTATGCATGCGAAGTTTGGCGTATGCGTGCCAGGTGGCCAGGGTGAATATCAGAGTGAGCACGATTGTGTTATGCCGGCTCAGGAAGAAGTCCTTCGAATGCGGCGTAACAACACTGTAAATATTGTGATTCAAGGCTGAAGCCGAGGATACCATCAGACTCACTTGAAGAATATCTTCATAATCACGAGCCGCCATCTTCTTCATTTCGGACACGTTCGCATGAAATCGGCGGATGGTGCTGCGTCCAAATGTCGGGATCTTGCGGAATCTGGAGGGGGTCAAACAACCCCGAGCGGAATCAGTATACTTGGTACGTGCCTTCGGTCCAGTTCAACCACTGTGTCATCGCCAAAGGCATGGAGTACACGAATGAGATGCACAAATAATGATTTCCAACCGCCAAGCTCAACTTCGTGCAATAGATCCGGCACGAACATTGAGTAAAAGTTGAACCCGTGCGCCGCTAGCTTTGAAAAAGCATTCTGCAAAGGATTAGTAAAGATAGCCGTATTGATAATCTTAAACACTTACGCGGGTAGGGACCCAGGATTTTTTCTTCAAATGTCGACCAACAGCCGCTCCCGCGACAAGTACCCCCTTCTCGAAGATCCACCTCCGAACTACCTCGATGATATACCTGTAGAACGGCGTATCCTTCCGGATATTCCGGCGGCGCTGCATATCCGCTTTGCTTCCCATTTCCAAAATCTGCGACTTTTCTATGTAACACCGAGGACAAGGGCACCCGCCGAAGTACTTGATGGTCGAAAGTAAAACTCTGAGGGGTTACATCGGTGAGCAATATTACCGACCAGAAACAAATGTGCTTACTTTTCGGGATAATCTGCACCGTAAGTAAAAAACCGCGGAAAGATACGGCGCTCGACGCCATCATAGCACTTCACAACCAGGCCATGGACATAAGCATGTATGAACTCGGGGGTCAGTAATAGATCCCAGATGGCGTGCATTAATTCACGCTTCAAATGTGTCATCATGTCGGTGGATGGCGCTACACCGAATATATTCCGATAGAAGTCTTTGATAGAGTCGGGTAACTGCGTGCACTCAATAAACAGCGAATCGTATCAAAAGCGGTACGCACCGAAGGGAAATATGCTTGATGATGACATGAGTTCGAGGAGGGTTTTGCATTGATATATTTGGACAGATTGCCGAACAGGGTGTACAGCGGCCAGAGAGACGCGTTCCCGAAAGTTGCCAGATGTGTGGAGTCAGAATACAACATATATGCGGCAATTATGGTCTCGAGATGAGGTGTTTCAGTTTGCGGGAGCTCGTTATGAGCTTTGAGCATCCGCGAGGATGTGTATATTTCGCCGTAGACGACTTGATGTCCGGTGGGGAGTTTAGGCAAGCCGTTTTCATCCAGCGTACACTGTGTGGGACCAGACGGATCAGTGGGATCGCCGTGGTCGTGCTGAGGGTCCCATCGATATTCAAATGGTGTGATATGGAACTGATCGAACGCCGGACTCTGGAAGGTCTCCACCATGACGTCGAGTAGCGGCCTGTACATCAGACCCTCGACTTGAAACTCGGGCGCATCCTTTTCGGCGACATGATGGTTAGGTGCGGGGAGCTTGATCTTCACC
This sequence comes from Panellus pusillus, assembly GCA_013387415.1. Classification (NCBI taxonomy): domain Eukaryota; kingdom Fungi; phylum Basidiomycota; class Agaricomycetes; order Agaricales; family Mycenaceae; genus Panellus; species Panellus pusillus. The sequence goes on along the minus strand of QVIE01002524.1, from coordinate 31,234 downwards.
GATGCAGTGTGCCAGCCATCTGGTGCCGCGGTCGAGTCATCACTAGCGGCCACAGCATCATCTAATCGTCTGTTTTCTCGGGCAGAACTGAAATTCTCAAGATGAGTACGGTCGTAGTCGTCCTTCAAAAGCACGTCTTGTACGAGGGCATCTAGATCGGCAAGGGATTTGACGGATGACCCGAGGTGGAACCAGGTCATGAGTCGCGCGACTGTAGCGCTAAGAAACGGAAAGAACGGAGGGTGTCGGATGCTATTCGGTGGGTTTCTAGGTTCTGTGATAAGCGAAGAGGAGCGGCAGAGCTCATCTAGAGAAGCGTTGTCGTCCGGATCATGTGTAGGTCGATGGGGAAAGACTTTGTACAGTCCGTGAGCGTTGGGCTGAGTTTTAAACCACTTCGGAGGCTCTACGTGAGCGGTCGGCTGATCGGAAACTGCATTCGCAGCTGTGGCTGGTGCTGAAACAGCGGCGGCTGTAGGCGGGTCCGGAGGCTGGTCCCGAAAGCGTGCCGGTAGACGGATGCGGCGCCGAGGGCGACCACCGGGACCAGAGGGTAACGGACTCGGCGGGGATACGATGGGAGAAGGGGCACGGGGAATTTCCTGTGTTAGAATAATCAGAAGATGTCGAAGAATGATTCTAGTCAATAAACTTGCCTCTTGGATCGGTTCGGCAGAGGACCCTGCCTCAATTACGGGTTCAGAAGGGCCCGCTGCATACGCTGCAGCGTCGTCGACCGCTTTTACATGTTGTGCGCCCGTGGTCTGAATTTTCCGGAGGGCAGTGCATTTATTTTGGTGATTCTTCATCGCACGGCTGGCATCTTTGCAGACGAAGCCACAAGCAGTGCAGCGAGGCATAACAAGTTCGATTGAAAGCAGTAAGAAGAAAACAAGCACGAGTTTCATTTGAGACTACGGCGAATGGCGGTAGCAGAAAGGAATGCAGTTGGCGGGTGAAATACGGCGACAAAGCAAGGTCCTTAAGAGGGGTCCGTCAGGCTGGATGAGACCAGGAAAGCCCCATAAATTGCGGTCGACAGGCTTGTGGATGCTGGCACAGTCGCGAAGAGGCTGTAAGAGGCTGTTAAGGGCCGATCGTGTCGCGTCCAAGGCTAGACGGCACTTGCCGAAGTCACGAGGGCTTTCATGCGTGCGACACTTTTGGTGATGAAGGGTGGTCCTTGCGGGGATGGTTTGGACTCTTAGAGCCTGAGGCGAAGATGGGGATTGACTCACCAGTACCCATCGCGATGAGAAATCTGTCCAATGCCCGGAGAAATCCAGCCGAGCAATGATCAAAATTGCCAAATCAGTTTTTACTACACGTTCGGTAGATTTCCGTCAATGGTCATATATACGACTCCGATAAGTCCGACGGATCTATCTTTGAGGTACTCTTACCTTACTTCTGACGTCCATGTCCTCTGTCTCTCATCCCACCAGGGAATCAGCATCCCCGACAGTTGCAAATGTCGACTTGAGCGAGAAGGAGCACGTCGAACAATCTGATATCATCGTCGATTGGGAAGGCCCTGATGATCCCTTGAATCCAAAAAAGTTCGTCTGCTAATCCGAATCTCAACTCGCTCAATAAAAACCTTGCCCAGCTGGAGTCGAAAAAAGAAATGGGCCGCTACTCTAACTGTTTCGGCGTTCACGTTGATCTCCCCGGTGTCGTCGAGCATGATCGCCCCAGCTAGCACTCAAGTGGCTGAACACTTCGGTATCACGAATACTGTGGTCGTAGCATTGATTACCAGCATATTTATTCTGGCGTATGGTGCGTGCACTAATTTTGGTTGCCGGAGACGTCAGGCTGAGTCTTGCGGCCCGTGTCAGCTATCGGCCCGCTAGTAAAGGACTTCTTTTGCCGCTGCAACACGGACGAGCTGATTGCATATTTCTAGTTTCTCGGACCTCTATCCGAAATTTTTGTCAGTCTTGTTTATCCCTACCAAAATTCCTCTTACCTCAGCACAAGGGAAGAAATCGTGTAGTACAAGGCGCAAATCTATGGTATCCCATTCAGACCACTGACTCCTTGGTGTATTGTCAACCCACAAAATCAGGTACTTGGTGTGGAATCTCGCTTGCGGGTTTGCACAAAACACGGGCGAGTTGCTCGCGTTCAGATTTCTTGCTGGTCTAGGCGGGAGTGCCCCCTTGGCGGTACGTCGGCCAGGGGTGGTTTATCTGCTCCAAACTGTTCAAATTCTGTTTACTCAGTCAATGTTGCGGTTAGATTGGCGGTGGTGTCCTTGGGGATATATGGAGTCCCGAAGAACGAGGGCAGGCCATCGCCATCTACTCGCTAGCCCCTCTGCTGGGGCCGGTAGTAGGTCCGATCTGCGGCGCATTCATCGCCCAGAAGTCCACCTGGAGATGGGTGGTAAGAAAACGCATTGAACGAACCAGCACTCTTACTATCGATGTATCGCTTCTAGTTTTGGTCAACGAGTATCGTCACTGTTGGTGTGCAAGTACTAGGAGTGCTCTATCTCCGAGAATGTTCGTTCGCCTTTTCCACCAATGCCCTTTTGCTCGTTTCAACGATGAAAATCCTTCAGCATATGCCCCATTTCTACTCGAAGAAAAAGCGAAACATATTCGGAAATCTATGGACGCAGAGAAAGGGCCCGCGCGCGTCGTCCGGTCCAAATTCGCAAACGACGATCGCACGTAAGCGTCTCGTCTTCCTATGATGAAATTATCTCTTCTGAACACCTGTCCAGATATAAAAAGATTATCAGAATTGCTCTTACCCGTCCTTTCATCCTCTTCTACTACGAGCCCATCGTCCAGCTGTTTGCGATCTACATGGCCTACCTCTACGGACTTTTCTATTGTAAGTATCATACCGTGGCGTTCGTTGGCTCTTATTGATCGACTATTTCAGTATTTCTCACCTCAATGCCGCTCATGTTTCAGGGCACGTACGGCGAGAGCGTAGGCGTCTCTGGGCTCAACTACCTCGCGCTCGGTATTGGCGTGTCCGGGGCATCGCAGATCAACGCTCGCGCCGTGGACCGGATATACAAGGCCCTCACGAAGCGGTATGGTGGGGCGGGCCAGCCTGAGTATCGGTTGCGTGCGTACTGGAGCCTTTCGTTGATTCAATTCGCGGTCGATTAATCATCCGTGCAGCTTCGATGGTTCCTGGCTCGATATTTCTGCCCATTGGGCTGTTCATGACGGGCTGGGCTGTGCAGGCTAAAGTGCACTGGATCGTGCCAGACCTTGTTCGTTTCTTTCCTGCGCGCATCGTTAGCAGCCTAATTTATACCATGTTCCAGGGCATTGTGTTCATCGGCGCAGGAGTTATCCTCAACTTTCAGGTCATCCAAATGTCCGTGGTCATTTTCTCGTTTATCTTCGTATTATCGTTCACTTACTCCTCTCGATCATTCGCGGCACATAGATACCTCGTCGACGCATTCACAACGTACGCCGCGAGCGCCCTGGCCGCGGCCTCCTTCCTGCGCGCGCTCTGCGGGTTTGGCTTTCCTCTATTCGCCGAGGCGATGTACAAAAAGCTCGGGTATGGCAAGGGCGATACTGTCCTTGCGGCTGTGGCCATTGTTATTGGGTGTCCCGCGTGAGTCTCCCCCCTTTCGGCTTGTCAGGATTGACTGACTGATCGCCCCACATTGGCAGCCCGTTCGTACTATGGCGATACGGCAGGCAAATACGGATGAAGAGTAGATTCGCAAAACACGCGGTGAAGTGAACAATCTATGACAATTGACGTGCCTTCACCTCCATGATCTTGGAAGTATGATGTGTATTGGACCACGATTGCATTACGAACTCTAGATATACAAGTGGCATCAGTATTCCACCCATTGACACGATATGTGTATAAATGACACACGATGTTGCTACCTGACCACTAGCGCTGCGTACTTGCTATGAGTATTATGACTGGGGATAAGGCCGCATGCGGCAGGTGCCCCTTTGAAGTGGCAGTTTGAGTAGAGCAGTCAGAGTGCGTGAAAAACAGGTAAAAGTGCATTACACCGTGTACGAGCTCAAGTGAGTGCAAGCGCACCTCTGTTTGTGTCAGCGCGCATCCATATATACACAATCTTCGCGCTGGTTAAGCCTTACTAAGGCCTCATTAGGGAGATCACCGGCCAGTTGCACTCCCGTCAAAATGGCGAACGTGCCCGTGACGGATACAGCCCTAGTAAAGGTCACTATTCATCGGTACCACTTACAACGCTTTTTCAAGGTAAAGCCGAACCTAAAGGTTCGGCAGTAATACTCTCTATGAGCGGAACCGCTGCGTCTCTTGGAGTGTTTCGCGCCGTGGGCAATTGGCGGTTTCTTTTGACCACAGGGACTGTTGCGATAACTTACAAGCACATGCTTCTTCTGCTTCAGATTAGGGCAGATGTGGAGAATACAAGCCGAAGACGGGTATCAAAAAGCGAGATAATTTTTTGGTGAGCGGGCAAGGCTGTGTTGAGTGGTTCGACTAGAGAGAGTTCGGTTCGATCCGACCAGAAAAAGACAGTCATTGGAGTCGCGTACCCTGTATCTTCGGAGAGACAGAGAATGATGGTTCTGGTTACAGCGGCCTAGGCTGGAGCATGAGACTCACGACAAGGAGAAAAAGTCAGTCGGATGATACGGGCGTAGTTGCAGGGATACCATCGCCGCGTCTGACAGAAAGGAATGAACAAATGTGCCACCATTCAATGGAGCTGTCCAATTTCAATCGTCCTCATCATCGTCACCGTCTTCGTCGTCGTCTTCCTCCTCACCAGGCGGTCTGTCCTGGGACCCCCACCTTGAGTCGTCAGCCTCGTTCTCATTTTCATCATTCTCCTCCTCATCTTCATCCTCCTCGTCCCCCTCCTCGTCCTCCACAGTCTGATCAACCTGCCCCGCTCCTCCGGGCTGCTGCGCTGCTTGGTTCGTCGCACCGCTCGCCATCTTCCGCGCCTCCATAGCGCGCTTAGCTTCTTCCTCATCCTCGTCAACAGGTAGCAGATACTCAAGCCCGAGATCCCGCCAGCGCAGGGCGCCGTTGATGCCGCCGCCGTCGTAACCCATGTCTTCGAACAGCGCGCGGGAGGCCGGGTCGTACGGCGGGCGCGGGCGGGACGCGGGGTGTTTGACGTTCGTTGGATTTCCATATGGATACGAGGGGTGAGCTTTGGAGGGTAGTACTGCGGTAAGAAGATACGAATGCTTTAAGTACCGATCGAACCCAAGCGAAGAGGTTTTACAGACGGTCGGAGTCATCAGGATCGGGAGGGACCATGTGTTGTGGAATGTTGAGGTCTGTGCAAAGAAATTATTTGGCGCGTGTAAGACGCAAAGATGTAAGCACGACTAACCGTCGGTCTCGCCCAAGTCGCCTTTGAGAAAGTCGGGAGTCTCAAGTGTGTCCAAGACTTGAAAGTCGTAGACCGACATGTGAAGATAAGAGTATGTGAGGTCCTGGGTTCATCTGTAGATCAGGACAGAGACAGGAAATTGAAACGCGGTTCTGACAGTCATCCCGAAATGAAAGGTGCGGACAAGGAGTGATTTGATTCAGTTTGGATGATCACGTGTTCGTCCGTCCCTTCTCCTGAGTCCTTGCCTATCCACGCCGCAAACAGGCACGCTTCCTCTAGATCTTAATACCACGGAAAGACCTCATTTTTTGTCCTCATCGTCCGGCTGCAAAAGCTCGTCTTCGCCACCATCGAGTCTCGCAAGTTGTGTGTCAATGTACTGCACAAAATTATATTGCCATATATCTCCCAACCATACAAGTAAGAATAGTCCCGTTGAACAATTTCGATAGTAAGTTTGTAGTACCTTTCTATGCTTTCACTGCTCAGGCAACCTGAGTTTCTCCAAGCCTTCATTGATTGATAACTGCAGCGAATTCAGTATCAGGAAAAGGCGACGCAATGAAACAGATGCACCTCGCGACCACAAAATTGGCTCAGCCGCGTCTACGGCCCTCATAATGCACGTCCCCGGCGCAGACTCGGTGTCCATGACCATCCCGACGACCTTCAAGTGTTCGTCGTAATCCAGTGTACACGTGAAATCCTCCACCCACGACCGCCCGCTCGCGCGCCATGTCCACCTCACGCTCGCAGCCACCTCGACCCGCTGGGGTCCCACCACCTTGCGCTCGTGTATCTTGGTGTCTGAACGGTACCAGTACGTCGCGATCAAGTCGAGATACGATCGCACAGCATTGGGGCCCGTCATCCGGGACGCAGTGCGGAACGGGCATCGCGCCGGTGCGTGCTGCAGCATCACCCCTTTGTCGGATGAGAAGTGTCCGACGAGGATGCTGCATGGTGAATTGGCTTCAAAGTCGAGGAAGAGGGCTTCGGCGGCGAAGAGGATTTGTTGGTTTGTGGGCGGCGACATGGGTGTCTTTGTCAAGAGTGTATGGGCGAAAGGTAAGCATATGCATGTCGTGTGTCGTGTCTCCGGGTGTATGCCCGAACCCCATCACACCGAGCCCGAGGCAGTAGCCGAGGCCTAGAGGCGATCGCCGCAGCCATGGATTTATGGATTGATCGTCAATCTCATTCAGTCGACGCAGGGCGATAATCTGGGTCAATCATTATCTACGCGTTGTCGACGTGCCAGGCGTCGGCTCTGGGCAAGGACGTGCAATTTCGAATGGGGCCGTTCTCCCCAAACTCTCACGCCGCTGCCATCCTGCACTCAGGAAGAAACGACTTTGATGGTCTCGGCGTTTTTGCTACAAAGAAATATAAGGTTTCATCCAGGCGAAGCTTCAGTACACTCCCAGGCAATGCCTTCTGCAGCAAGGGTCAAGGGCAGATGATACTGGTCCCTCACGTGGCCCACTCACGCTCTCGGTCCACTTCCCTTCCTTCATCCAGACAAGCTCTGCGTCCCTTGCTTGCATTACGCCGCATTGGAAAGCAGATCACACACTACTCGAGCCTCAGCGGCGGCAGCCTCCGGCCATTAATGCCCTCTTCGTAGCCGCTTCTCCTTCGTTCGACGATCAAGCTCAAAGAGGACCAACGTATGCCCACGATCCGAGGTCCAAATCTACCATTCTCTTCATCCTCTTGGGTTCTCTCCTCGCCGCTTGATGCTTGCTTCTCTTCGGGACGCGGAGGATGGGGCACGCTACTACATGCACGACCCGAGCCTGGATCCGAGCGCATCATCTTGGGAGGCTTTCTACTACTCCCTTCTGTCTGACATCTGTGATCTACGGGTACGGGTACTCTAAATCCTCGGGGCGTTCCTGCCGCCGCTATACGAGAGCTTGCGGACCAAGTAGCCTGATCGCGGTCGGCGGTCGGCGGTCGGTCGGCGCGCTCTCCAAGTTAAGCGTGCTGCTTCAATCAAGCGCTGGTCTGGCTTGGATCCACGCTCCTCTAATGGCCGCCACCGCTTTTGCCCTTTCGCACCGTCTTGCACCCTGCCTGCGCTTTCTGATCTAGTCTTCTCTCCGACCTTCGTATCCGGCGCCTCCGCACTGTCATCTCGGCAACCACGCTACCCCCTCCTCCTCCCCGTCGTCGAAACAAACAATCTACTAGCGCCTTGCAAGCTGCAGATGACTCACCCGTGCCCCGTCTCGGAGCTTGAGACTTGGAGAACTAAGGGAGTGCCGGGCGCCTTGTCTAGCATCAGGACCACCTTCACCTACCTTGTGCCATTGGACCTCGTCCCGGCGGCCCGTCGTCATCGCAGTGTGCCAGACGCGCAGGTCGACCCGAGCCCGCTGCTTATATAATACATTGTCACACGACCATCCATAGATCTGCCGCACGCAGGACCCTGGTTAATACTGTAGGAGGTAAGATTCAAAAATCCGGACAAAAATTTCGAAATCTGACCTGACCTGTGATACCAGTCCGGACAAAATCAGTCCTCAGCATCTGGGGGTCGGATTCTTGGTCCGGACAAAACATTTCGGTCGAGAATAGGTCGGATACGGAGTCCGGACAATTTTTGACTCCATGCATTGTTCGACTTCATAGGTAATTCATAGTACAATTATGTAATACATATTACCTGTGTATATACAATTGGAGCCACAACGTGATCCTGTGTTACTCTCTGCCCTCAGGATCAATCCTTGTCCGCATACCCGACAACGTCAACCTCACACATTCGATGGCCGACGTCTCACGCAAGACAGCGGTCCTGTTCAAAAGCCTCCAAGATGAGCACTCGGGGTTGTTGCAGATGGTTACGGGTTTAAATACTGTCCGTAAGATGGTACAGGGTACTTAATATTAGTGTCTTGGATGTTGAAGAGGATGACGTCGGCGTTGACGACTAGTGTTGGATAGTGTCTCGGGCGAATTTATCTGATTTTTAGGGAATTTATCTGATTTTTTTGCGAATTTTTTGACCTTTGATGTGTGGTCCGGACAAAAAAATGAAAAATTTCAACCGTCTGATGTGTGGTCCGGACAAAAATGCCAAGCCGCAAATTCGTCCAGTCCGGACAGAAATTCAAAATTCCGGAACTCAGAATCCTACCTTCTACGGTATTAACCAGGGTCCTCCGCACGCTCTGGATCTCGGACGCTTCCTCGTCAGTGGCCTGAGAGGACAAAACAAGATGGGCGGTGCGATGCGGGATCTCTATGTACCCGCGCGGCTGTCTTGGACTCCTCGCATACGAACTCACAAATACCTCATGTAGTCCTAAACACTACGACTCATCCGAATACGATGCTGTGATGTACAATTTGGATGCGCAGGCGTGCGCGCGCGTCATGGCGGATGGATAAGTACTCGAGTGTAACGATGGGTGGCTGGTATGGGTGGCTCAAGTAATCAAACAATCTCCATCGTGATTCGTGAAAGGGATAAATGGGTTTTAAGTATATGTATTGGGTCCGTGGCGCCCTCTATGTGTGTGAGTCGATGAGTGGCGGGATCGTCATTATATGTACAGGGCACCGAGCAGGAGCATGAGCGTGGTGGGTAGGGGCGCGAAGGGCGTGGGTCGCCAGCCAGCTCTGTATGACGTGAATTAGTCAGCCAGAGAAATCAGGAGCGGAGCGACTGACGACGACGACGACGACGTTGCATTCGCCGGTTTCGCAGTAATCTTGATATCCAGCACCGCAACGAGCCCATCGAGGGGACTCGCCCCGTTCACGCCCACATCGCCCCCATGGTTGACATCCGTCCCATTGTCCTGCAACAACCCCGACACATACGAAATCGCCGTATCATACGTGTACCCGCCGTAGGACGTCGTCCCGCTCAGCGTCGTCTGATTCGTCACCGCAGACGTATTCACGAAGCTGCCCGTGATGTTGCCGATAAGCCAGTCCCGCCCGAGGTTGTACCCGTTCACGATGATATTGTGGTCCTGCGCGATGGGGAGCTCGTACGACGTGGCCATAAAGATGGCGCCGCTGTCGGCGGACGCGCCGTTCTGCATCCAGTAGCGGAAGTGGTCACCGCCTTTGACGGTTTCTTCGCAGGTGCCGAGTTGGGGGTCGCCGTAGTCCCAGCGGAGTTCGGCGGTTTCGTTCACTGTGCGAAATATTTGTCGTTAAGAGAAAAGTGGTGGCTTGCACGCGCACGCACCGTATCCATTCCCGTCGCCGAGGTTGGCTGTTTGGGCGTCGCCCTCGTGCTGCCCAAGACACTCGGAGGCGAACCCAATGGCCCTGTGTCTCTGTGAGCAGCCGGCCTTACGCATGTATTGAACCCTTCTGCCAGACGTACAGCATGTAGTTCCGGAACCCGCCATTATCCTCCGAGTCGACGAGGACGTCAGCGTCGGACGTCCCAGTTATGATAATGTTGAGCGGCTCGCCCAAAGGCGGAGTACCCGTGTTAGGCGCCTCCTGCACATGACGGAGATTACTACTGCATGCCGATATATAGGAAAGAAAAAATTGAAGAATACTAACGGTTAACATGGAGCCCCCGCCGTCGGCGGGGTTGAAGTAGCCCGTGGACGGCTCGCTCCGCGGCGCGCTGCGCGTGCGACGCCACGGCCATGGAGCTCTCCTGAAATCTTCTGTCGGGGAGGCGAGGGACAGGGAAGGGAGACATAGCAGCAGAAAAAAGAGCGCAAAGGATGGTGTCGGCGTCGGGGGCGACATGGTGGGCCGCAGGGAGAGATATGGGGAGGTCAGTACAAGGTCTCTGGCAATGATTGCCTGTTGTTTATGTAATATTTCTTCTGCCGATTGTCTTTCTCCGGACAATGCTCGTCTTGGATTGGCTGTTGCTGCGGCAGCTGCGCACTCGGATTCGGCAGACAGATGAAGGGAAGACGACCGACAATGCGTGGCACCACTATTTAAGTCTCTCTCTGCAGTTGGACTATTTTAAAATGCAGCGAGGCCATTATTATACAGCGGCGGGCAGCGGCTCACGTTCCGACGATCTCGTTTACGGTAAAACTGGGCTATGTGGCAAGCTCAAGACGACCTGAGGATGCTGTACATGAGCACTTTCCGGCCTCAGCTGCGGTGACATTTGTCCAGCAATGTCAACACGCGTTCAAGAGGTGTATGTCGGATCTGCACCCGAAATTAACCATGCTACCGTGGCGCCCAAATTTTCTGCCTCGTTTCGCTGAAAATGACACAAGGTTGCCTCACCATCGCCACATCCGGCAAGCGGGTATTCCGGGTCTAGGGGTATTCGAGACGGGCATCAATCAAAGTACTTTGGAGCTTCGAGCAGCTGGCGGACGTCCAAGCATCATGGAACAAGAACAAGATGGTGAGATGCATCGGATGGGTCGGGTGGCGAGAATATGGAGTTTGATTTCTAGTGTCTACAACATTTTTTTTATACTCATGCACTCGGGCGGGCAGTAGAGGGCTCCTTGGGAGTCAGGTCGCCCTTGTTCCTGGAGTCTTGGTGGGCGTACCCGCGCGAGACTTGCCTTTGATCTTGATCTCAATCTTTGAAAATCCGTGGTCGACAGATTTTATCAAGGTATATTTATTCTTCTCTCCACCGAGTACTCACGCTCAGATTCTTCAATTCCAGAGTCGTTTGAACGCCGTTCTCAAGGCATCGCGCCGCTGCGCTTCGGACATAATGCAGTCCTCGCCATCTTGGTGGTGCTTCGACGCGGATGCTTACTTCACGGAACTCTGTGGCATGGGCTGTGATAATCTCTTGTAGACATGCTCGAACCTCGTGGCTCCGTTCGAGATTGTCAAGGTAGAGCATGCTCTTCTCATGCATCTTCAATCCCTCCTCCATGGGAAACATCAATCTGCGATTCAACAGATCGAGGTACGAGATCAATTGTCGAAGTGTCTGTCTACGAGAGACTAATCGGCGAGATAGTTGATTAGACCATACGTCCAACTCAGTCTTCTGGAATGGGTCAGAACCTCAGGCTTCACTTGGCAGATCTGGCGGATCTACCCAGAAACATGGAGCCTTCACCCGGCGAATTGATTTTGCATAGGTAGAAGCTCAAAACTCCGACATGGCTGTGGCACTGGCATTGTATGAGGGATCCAATGCTCATCGGTATTTCATCTGCTTCTCTCCTAAATTCACCGTGACTGACTGATATCTGCTCTCAAGGAGTGGGAAAAAGATTTCAATATGTATCCTTCAGTTCAAAGTGTTGGAACCCGAACAGAACACTCACACAGTCTTGAGTGGTCTGCTCGGGTTCCAAAAAAATGACGAGTCTACAGAATCCTCATCACTTTGATGTCCTAATTGCTTTCTGATAGCCAGTCATCCGAACCTTGTTCAGCTCTCAGCTGCTCTCTGGCATGGCTGCAAGCCCTGATATGCATGCCGTGCTATTGTAGAGAATTTGGGTCACGCCGGGGCTCCCGTACCCAGGTAGGGCGCGAGCGAAGGAACGTTTGGCCCAGTGAGTACGGACGGTAGGTGTCCGTAGGCAAAAGAGCATGAGTACGTAGAGAGGTGGTAGCTATATGTACAGCGTCGCCGGAGATTCACGGGATGCGTAAGCTTGTATGTAATGCCAATTCTCCACAGATATTCAATGACACTAGACAGTTTCAGCTTTCAACATTTTCCTCTAACAGCGGACCGCTCATGTTACACTTATAGATTTGATCCCATTGATCTTACAATTTCTTCAAGTTGTTGAACAACTAATCAAAGAGTCTTCGTATGCTCAGGCATACTGGGTACGTTATTGTTCTGGGGCCACTGAGTGCAAAAGGTTGAAAACTAATAGGGCGATGAATGAGAGTAAGCAAGTCCAACACAGTTGTGCAAAGTAGCTTCTCTCATCACAGGATGTGCCCTGAGTGCTCAATTCTCGTCCCTTCTACCCTGACCGTTCCTGTAGTCCATAATTGATCATTTATAAACTCTGGCAGCGCTGAAAATTAGTAGTGGTCCATGCTCGAATTATGCAGGAACAGAGCAGTCAGTTTTCCGTCAGCGTTCAGTACAAGGATGAGCGCGAGCACAACACGAACAAGCACCAGATTGATGGCTCGGCATCAATCGAACCATTCTGGGATACCTCAACTGAAATCGGAAATTACATAAAAACCCATAGAATTTTCGCTCCGCCCATTCTCTCCTCCCTCCATGTCGGACGCTACGAACGAGCTGGGGGTGTATCAGGTTCCCGACTTGAGCATCAAGCAGTTGCTCGACGCAATCCCGTCCATCTCGCCCCTTCCAGCGGTTTACAAGCGGCTAATCAACCTCCAGATCACATTGCTTCAAGCGCTCCGCTGTCAAGTCGTCCCTCTACATGTACGTGGCGGTACAGCGTAGCGACTGTATGCCTCCTCATCTCCAGCTCGCAGCGCCTGGCATCTGTCGGTCATTTATGCCATCTACAAAGCCACCGTGTTCGCGGACGGCTTTATCAGCCCCGACACGTTCGCTGCGCCAGACCCTATCGTTTATACCCTCGCTCGCGCTGCTCTGTGGACCCTCTACGGTTTTTGGGCTGGCCTCTTCGGAACGGGAATCTGGGTCATAGGTCAGGGTCGTTTTCACGTGTCATTGACAAAGAAAACTGAGCGCTTGACCAGGCCACGAAGCTGGGCATCAGGTAGTGCTCTAGAATCTTCATTCTCGCTGTAGCTGACGAGTTCTAGGCCTTCTCTGAGTCCAAGACGATCAATAACACCGTAGGCTGGATCCTCCACTCTGCGTGCGCACATCTCCGGACGCTTGTATTATTTGTATTGATGCTGCCGCAGTCTCGGTGTCCCGTACCATTCTTGGCGGTGAATCCAAATCAACGCCTTCTCCCGCCTTTTGCTGACAAGTCACCCTTGTCAATAGTATCACCCATGCTAAGCACCACGCGTCGACCGGACACATGACTCAAGATCAAGTCTGGGTCCCAAAAACCCGCACTGAGATGGGTCTTCCCGCATTCGACCCCAAGCACGAGGACCGCCTCGGTGCGCGCGCGTCAGCCGAAGTCCAGAAGGAGCTCTACGAGGCGCTTGGGGACTCGCCCATTGGTGCTACCTGGGGCGTCGCCATGTACCTCGTTCGTCTCTTTCCTTCGGGTGAATACCGACGTGCTAACGGCCGGAGTAGCTTGTGGGCTGGCCGGCGTACATCATCCGCAACGCCAGCGGACAGACGCGCTATCCCAAGGGCACGAACCATTTCGACCCCAAATCCATCATGTTCTCGCCGCATCACTGGACGGACGTCCTCCTCTCTGACGTCGGTGTCTTCCTCTGGATCGCAGGGCTCATCGCTGCCTCGCGCGTGTACGGCGCCGGCACGGTCTTCGTCGTCTACGGCGTGCCGTATCTCTGGTATGTCGCCATCCCTCCCTCGATCAACGAAGCACGTCTGATGATGCTGACGCGCACAGGGTAAACCACTGGCTCGTCCTCATCACCTTCCTCCAACACACCGACCCGCTCCTCCCACACTACCGCGCGCCGCAGTTCACATTCCCCCGTGGCGCCCTCAGCACGCTCGACCGCTCTCTCCTGGGCGATCTCGGCTCGCTCATGGGCGCCATCGGCGCGCACGCGACGTGTGGGATTTCGGAGACGCACGTCCTGCATCACGTGTGCAGCAAGATCCCGCACTATAATGCGTGGGAGGCGAGCGCTGCGCTCAAGAAGCTGCTCCATGCTTCGGGCGTGAGGACCGACGGTGGTGCTGGGGGTGGGCGGAGATGTATCGCGTCTTCCGCGAGTGCAAGGTGCGTCTCCTTTGTTGCCGTCTTCCCGTTAACGTCGGATTCTGACGCGACCTCTCTCCCTGCGGCAGTTCGTGGAAGACGATGGCGACGTCATTTTCTACAAAAACGCGCGCGGCCTCGCCAAGATGCGGCCTGTGTTTGCGGGCGATGCGAACGCGAGCGATTCCGGTATTGAGATTGCGGATAAGCGGTAGTAACCACGATAGATGATTCTGGAGACCTTTCTTGCTATTCTGTAGATCAAAGAAGGGGACTGTGGTACGAACGAGCTTTAGACGAATCAAAAGTATACTTTCTTTCACCGTCCTTAGCTGGGTAGACTGTCCAATATAAGCAATTGTAGAAAGATGGCGAAAGAACGGCGATTCGATGCTGGCAAATTCCGGTTGATCGGCTTCAGGATGTCTTCGCTGTTTTAACTTTTCCCCCTTCCTGCCACCTGGACCCCGTACGCCCAACGGCTGTCGTAGTGTTGACCAGCTTTGAGTGGCTACGGCTTAGCCTCGACTCCCGAAAGTCTCTCAGTGCTCTGCCATTGCTCTCGGTACTCGTCGTCTGATATCGAAAAAATCCAGTCTTCAGGCTCTGCGTTCTAGCTGGTAGCCGGGAGTCTCCAGGACACCGGTCCTCAAGCAGAAACTGACACTGCTACTGCGCACTGTGTCTGTATAATAAATGGAATGTGTCTAGGCGGTAGGAAACTCCATCTCGACGTTCCCAGTCACAGTTGCTTCGACCCAAATGTCTACTCCTTACGACTGCCCTTCCTACCGATCGAAGCCTCGAACGTTTTTTCGCGTTTTTCAATGTTGGTCCTGGCGTCCTCAAGACCGACTTGAATGCTTCGTCTTTGATATGACCTGGACGTTCCCCGAATAGCGAACGACTCATGTTTTGTGAAGCCCTTGGACCGTATATGTTGCACGAGACGGATTTCCTGATCATGCAGTTGATGTGTTTCTTCTCGCCCCAAATGTCACTCGAGTAGTCTGCGTTCACGCTCCCGTCAGTTTAAACACCCGTGTCGTTACATCGTGTTCAGGACACTACATCTGGAGTTCATCAAAGTGGCCAATACTTGACTGCGTGCTTGGCGAATCGACTCTGCATGCTGATCTGCTTGCCGTATCTGCGGAGTAGGAATGGGCTGGCGGAGCGATCAGTGGACAATTCACAAATGGAAGACCTCGTGCGGAACTCATGCAGGGTACCCAATAGTCATGGCTATGATATCAAGAACGGTGTCAGCCTTCCCATCACCGAGCTTGTGGTACATCGCCTCAGCGGAAAGTGGAAATTCAAGTCCACACAGGGCACGGAGACACGATGCTGCAGCGAAAGCACTCGTAGCGTATATCGCGAAGGAATCGATGATGTATCTTCAAAAGTAAGTAACATGACAGGACAATCGACGTGCACCTGAATTGACTGGAAGTCAAGGATGATACCTGCACCGATGCACATGATTCCCTATGTCAGCGGATCGTGTTTGCTAGACGCTACCAACAAATTAGTGCAAGCAAATCGACGGTACGTACGCACGATGCCATCTATACCGCGAGCAGCCGGACAACGGGCTCGTAGTAGGAAGGACGAAGGGGCGCGTCAGTGCAATTTGTATGCTCTCTTTCCATCTGAATGCATGATGATCGGACGGACCTCATGTTGGAGACGAGACTTACGTGCTGTTGTCGTTTGCGAACTTTGACCGGAAGACGCGCTCGGGCCCTTTCTCAGCGTTCATGGCTTTCCGGATTTGTTTCGCCTTTTGTTCGAGTAGAATTAGCGCATATGCTCGAAATATTACTGTTGAAATATGAAGAAAGGGTAAAGATGAACGAACATTCTTGAAGACGAAAGACACCCAATATCTGCACGCCAACAGTGACGATACTCGTTGACCGATCTTGAGGTGATACATAGTCAGTATTTGAGAGGCGAACTCTTACCACCCATCTCCATGTCGAGTTTTGTGCAATGAATGCGTCACATATCAGACCAGCTACGGCCGCAGCAGAAGCGGTAGCGGATAGATGTCGATGACCTGCCCTCGCTTTTCAGCACTCCAGATATCTGAGTCTGCAGGAACACCACCTCCGATGCGTGTTAAGAAAAATACCAAGAAATCGAACAAGTGAATGAACCACTCTGCCTGTCGTGCCGTCAAAGGAGCACTGTCGCCTAGGCCAGCAAGAAATCTGAATGCTACTGTTTCGCCCGTGCTTTGCGCAACTGTACAAGCGAGATTCCCCACTAAATACCTCGGCTCGCTGGCCAGCGATGTGAATACCCTAAATTGAATGATCAGTAGATACCATAGATTCGCGCCTTGTATAATGTAGTTGCTTCGCTAGTTCGATGGCGCCGAAATTAGACTGGGTATCGGGAGTTGAGAGAAAATTGAACCAACAAATATTTCGGAAAGAGGGCCGAGGAAGTGGGAGTAACTTTGGCGCATGTGTTGGAACGTAAACAGAAGTCGCCGCCGCCACTGACACAGGGACCCGGTGGCTGGCACGAGGGCCCGGGCCCTCAGCATGTCGCTATCGCCGGGATTTCAAACGTGAGTATGCACCGTGCACCAGAATGAAAATTCTGGTCAATCAAAGCGATGACCACAGTATTCGTGATACCAAAGTATTCCGCGACTTCAAGATGCTAGCAGGAGCGATCATGCTCAATGAAACTGGGGAGGTCGGAGTGAACGCAGAGACGGTTACAGTGGCAGCTCATTTAACTCCGGGTTCAGCTGGAGAAAAAAAGCCGAGTAAGAAGAGTGAAGCCTGCGGGATGTTGGCAGGTAGACTAACTTTTTCGGATTCGCCGGTTTCCGAGTCCCCGTCGACTCGGATGATGTCCCGAGATTGGTCGCTCTTCTCATAAAGATTAATTCCATCTGGTGACTCCTTCAAGTTAGTTGGATTCGAGATGGAGAATATGGAAGGCGAAGGCAAGGGGGACCATGTGTAGCTGACTGCGTGAGTTAACGTGGTGTGAGTTCGGAAACTTCCTGACCGGACATCATGCATCACATTTCCGCAGCCAAAACTGACGGGGAGGACAGACCGACTATGTCGGCCCGCACCTCCCAGGCACCGGGGCTTCGCCCCGGTACCAACGTCCCACAAAAAAAAAAAAAAAAAAAAAAAAAAAAAAAAAAAAAATCATGCATCACATTGCTCGTCAATTGTCATTTGACGAGCAATTGCCGATTGGGGATAGTTTCTATGTCCGCGAAGCCGAACGTTCAGTTTAGTCTGCCAGTGGGGGACAGCGATAGATATAGAGGATTACTGTTCTACAGTTCTCCCTTTCGCTGAGGACTTCAACATTACTTAACTTGAACCGGAATATTTCCCAGAGACTTTCTGGCCCCAACATCAACTCCATGGACGTGACAACAATTTACAAGTTGAACATACATTTAACATTATGGGGGAATCACTATTCGTCGTTTCCAGTAGAGCACACGTGTGCTTTAAAGCATGGAGACAGTAGCTTTCCTTGTTCTTTCAAGGTCTAGATTAGAATGCGAGGCTGTAAGTATGATCACCTCACCTTGGGATGCCGGGAATAGTACTGTTCGGATGGCACTTATCTGGGCACGGTGGCAAAAGACTGACTCTCTTGTCTGCCTTGAAGATATTGGTGACCTCATGCTGAATCCGATAGACACTGTACAGAAACAATGAGTCGTTCGCCACTCATATGATTCACCGCCGAGGTCCAGCTCACAAATTTTGTTCCTTAGAACACATTATGTAAACAACAAATTCGGTGGCCTTCTCGTGCAGACGTTACCTGTGCCAAGCGTACTCCATTTGGGCGGCGATTGAAATCGATCTGTTGCGGCGTGGCGGAGTTCTGCCGGGCCGAGACAGCGGAGGGTCAGCTGGATGCCAGAATAACTCCGTTTAGCCTCTGACTGACTTCCGTTATCAGCCATTTACCCAATGGGCACTAAGCACCCTCCTAGAAGGATTTAAGGATGCTCGTTATATCCCCAGATCTGGATGTTCTTCCGGGTTAAATACAGCTGGCTCGCGGCGGAGAGAAGTCATAACCACCCACCGCGCAATCTGCCATGAACTTTCCCACCGCCCCACTGGACATCAAGAGAGAAGGAAAAGACGGCCAGGTTTGGTCTGATTCAGTCGGAATGAGCACAGTTTTGAATCGAGGTCCTTAGAAGACAAAAAGTGATTGCTTCCTGAGCCAATTACCGTTAACTCACCAGAGCCCCTCGTGCGTGCCGCGGTAGCTTGCACATGAATGCAGTGTTAAGCTGATGATAATTGCGTCAGTCCTGCAGCCATCGAATGCGAAGCCACAAGCGAGGAAATCGATCTGCAACAGCTGCTCTCTGTGGCGGACGCGTTCAACAGATATTCCGGGGATTGCACAGAGCGACGCATTGCACGGGAGATCGCCCGGCAGTTTATCGGCGGCGAACATCTTCGTAGCCATGCACCAGTGAACTTCATGGGGGCGCTGAAGCTCGCCCACCGGATTGAGGACTACGAGCTCATTGATCTGATTGAGTCCGCACGTATCCAGAAGCTTCAGGCATGTGCCGCAAATCTCGCATCGACGCTGCAAGCTACGACGCGGACTTTCCCGGCGGAGAGTAGGGAGCAGCTGAACTTTGTTTTGGACAGTAGGACGGCGACTGTGGTCAAGGTCATCAGTGACTTTGAAGCCCAAATCGCTGATGCGAGAGACATGTTGAATTTGGCGAAAATCATGCGGGAGGGTTCGTCGATTTTTTACTTTCTTGTCGTTTGGTGCTTATGACGCCCCTCCTCCAGATATCAAGTAATTCCAGTCTTAGTCCAGACTCCAGACATGCAGGCAGCGGCAGGAAGTGCATTTGTGAATGACATTCAGCTTACGAGAATATGTAAATGAGCCATCTTCGTTGAGATTTGTGTGATCTAGCTGTACAGCGTAGAGCTAGAGATGGTCATTGGTAAGAGGCTGAAGCCCAGTGAGAACTCCCTCGTATTAGAAGTCATGTAAACACATTAAATATGCACGTACGATTCGATGTTGTCTGATTGTTTGCAATTACCAAAAGTGTCCCAAAAATTGGTGATTATAGGCGTTCGGAGGGGATCGAAACAGAACTCGGTCGGAAATAGAAGTGATCATTATACCAACATCTGTTTTGATTCCCTCCGAATGCCTATGATCACCAATTTATGGGACACTTTTGGTAATTGCAGACAATCAAACGACATTGAATCGTACGTGCATACTTAATGGGTTTACATGACTTCTGATACGAGGGAGTTTTCACTGGGGCTGAAGAGCGCCACGGTTGAGGAGTGACTGTGTGACCAGTGACATAGTGCGACTCAGGCCAACACAACGGACCAAACAAGGGCCATACTGAATTGAACGCGCTGCTGCGACCCTCGTGTGGCTTGACAGCTATTGTCGTCGGGCCTCCGTCGGGCCTGTCTACAAGCGCTATTATCTCCCAGAGCACCTTTCTGACACCTGGCGACCGTCTCTTTTGTTCTGCCGAGTCAAAAGAAAAGAACCAGCTCTACCCACGGCCGATCCACACGAATGCCTCCCCGTTTTATCATTCAGGACTGCGGCACGATTCGGGAGACACGCGATGATACTCCAACACGGCCGCGAAAGCGCCAGAGGACAGATTCCGACATTGATACCGGAGGATACAGCGACAGTGACTGTCTAGCATCTGCGGGGCCCATCGAAGATGACCCCGAGTTCTACAGAAAAGAAGCTGCTGCAGATTGTGTTGTACGTGTCGGACGCACCCGCTTCAAGGTAAGATTCGATGATTCGATGTTGTTGCGTTGTCAGCTGCACGCATTCCTTCTAGTTCAAGGGATCCTTGCTCTCGGATATTTCCCCGGTTTTCGAAGACATGGTTGCCAAGAACCGACAGCCACATATGGCTCTGGTCCTCATCGTTGACGTGGATGAGTTTCGTGCGCTATTGTGGGCTCTATACGCCAGGTACGGCATCGCTGCTTCAACGTCAACCCTCCCAAATCAACATTCACTCAGTCCCGCAGAACGCGCAGCGCTGCCTCGTGAACACAATGATTTCGACCGTCTGCTACTGATCGTTCCCATTGCCCGACAATACCGCTGCGAAGCCCTCGAGGCATGGGCCAAGCAAGCCCTCATGCACACCGTCTCTCACGACGACTCCTTCGTTGCGGGTTGCTCCTCCGCGACTTTCAAGCGCATCGTCGACGTTGCCATCCGCACACGACACGACGCGCTCCTCGACACTACCATCACCCAATGGACCACGCGTCTGAAACGCGGCGACGCCCCTGCGTCCCCGCCATCCTCACCGCGGATGCGCACGAGCTCGAGCGCCTTCGCGGCGTCGCGTACTACTATCACATCCAAGACATGACCACGCAGCAGACAACCGTCACCGCGCGGGGCGCGACGCAGTTCCAGACCGACCCGCGGCTCAGCAACGCGCAGGTTATACGTCTGCTCTCGGGGCACTGGTCGCTCGTCAGCCTGTGGGAGCGCCTCCGCCGGCAGCCGCCCAAGTTTGCGTGCGCTAAGACGTGTACCGGCGAGTGCGCGAAAGCGTGGGGCGCCCGCTGGGCGGCCGCAGCTGCTTCGGAGCGGGTGAATGCCCTCGGCTCGGCGAGTGTGCTGGCGCTGATGAGTGCTATGCGAGATCAGCTAGTCGCGGACTCGGAGCTGGTGAAGAATCTACCTGCGCGATGCAGGCTTGCGGCACTGAACGCCGTCAAGGTTCAAGCGGACAAAGTGGAGGATGGGCTGGCGGATCATTTTTTTGGATGGCTTTGAGGTTTTGTTTTGTTTTCTATGGACTCGGTAGTCAGTCAGTAGCTAACATTGGTAGGTATGTAGCGATAGTTCTGTATCTCTGTACTCGTGATGTATCTGTAACCCCTGGACTTTGAAGTATTCCGGCCTCGGTTGTTCATCGTCGCCCATATCTAGGAGTCCGTTGCAGTCAATGCGCCCCCGAGGTCGTTCAATGAATCGGATCCAAATTGTTTCATTCCGCATATTCCAGTCATTCGAGTCGATTCAATAAATACATATAGACGAACAATCTAGTGCACTATCTCGACGACCAACTTCTTCCCGCTAACTCCTTTGCCCATCAAATCTATCGCTCCCTGGACAGCGTCGAGACCCTGGCCCACAACCTCGTAGGGCGGTCTGCATTTCATACTTCCGTCTTCCAATGCCCCCTCCAGCCATTCTCCCCAGATGGCAGGTCCGACCCCGCTGTTCAGGATATAAGTGGACATACAGCTACTGATCTCGATGCCCTCGGGCCAGTTCTCCACCGGGGGGAAGTTGGGCGGACGCACGGTGCCGACGTGGCGCTTGCCGTCGAGTCGTCCAGCAATGGCCGCGCACTGGATGAGAGTCTCCGGTTTGCCGATGGCGCTGAATATACCGGCCATCGGCGCGCCCGTCCCTTTGAGCGTGGCCACGATATCGTCCACGACGCCCTCCTTGTTGTAGTCGAATACGTACTCCGCGCCGATCTCGCGCAGAAGGTCGAAGTTCTTGGCGCTGGCCGTCGCTGCGATGGTGTATCCCGCAGCCTTGGCCATCTGGATGCCGCAGGCACCGACGCTGGAGGCGCCGCCCCAGACGAGCAAGATTTTCCCGTTGGGCTTGTTGCCGCCGGGCTTGGGCAGATCAAGCGCCAGAGCGGCCTGTGAGAGTCGATAAATCGTAGCTCTAGGGCGCCAGAGGATACAATGCACGTACCTTTTCGAACAAGCTGTACGCTGCGGTCGTGAGCCCGAGAGGCAAAACGGACCCCTCGTTGAAGCTCACACGGTCCGGAATCTTGACTAGGGCACGCGTGTCGGACACAGTGTAGAGCTGGAAGCCACCGTATTTGCTGTTCTTGAGGAGAGAAGGAGCACAGAGGGCAGTCACACGGTCGCCTGGCTTGTAACGTGTGTTGTCCGGCCCGACAGCGTGTACGATGCCAGCTGCGTCAGTTCCGAGCACGTATGGGTACTGGTCTGGCGCGACCACGATACCAAGCTTTTGCACGGCGGGGTCGGCGGGGTTGAGGGCGGCGGAATATACTTTGATTACGACCTCTTTGCCTTCAGGGGTGGGCATGGGCGCGGGGCCGACTTGGAGAGGGTACGCTTTGACGGCTGTGAGCCACGCAGCCTGGTTCTGAGAGGAAGACATGGGGGGTGGCGAGCATTAGGGCCCCATGAAACCTTTTCAATAGTCGACGGATGCTCATCCGATCTGAGCGTAAGCAAAGCTGATCATGAAAGTTCGGGGCACAACCGAGGATTCGGGGCACAACCGAGAAAGCCATGCGGGTTCGAGGCACAATCGAGGCTGAGCGATGCACTGAATCTTGACTGTAAAAATGGGACATTGGCAGGCGAGTCCCAGTCCCAGTCACCAGTCCCACCAACGATTCTTGTATATACCCCTCCCAAGCTTTGGACCTGGAGTCTATCATCATTGGTCCCTGCAACCAGATTACTTCTCTGCTGATTTCACTCACCGGACACTCGGCAGGAGCTGTAGTTCCTTTCATGAATTCGCATTTTCAGTGTTTACAACTGAAGGATTTGTTACAGGGCTTATTACGTAAGTGTTATGCACGGTTTGAAAAACCCTTTTCTTGTGCAACTCAAGTTTCGTCCTCCACTGAGTTGATTCACAAACCGTGAATCATGCTATCACCCCTGCCACAGTGCACTTGTACGCAGGCATCAGGACACGCTATCTTCAGCGGATACTCCATCCCTCTTCAGTACTTTACAGAACTCGTCCGAAAGATTCGCCCGCAAATTGAGGTCTGCTACCCTCCAGAAGATTCACTCCCAACCATAATATATGTATGCGCGTACGACTCCTGGCGAAGGGCCCTCCCTACGGTGGATCGCGCTAAAGCTCCCTTGCTCAAATGTGTCGTGCCCCAAAGATTCAAACAGATCCTCCCCCCTGACCGCTTGTTCCAGTATTGCGCGCTGATCCCAACAGCGAGACTACTGCTGACGACGAGACGGACACCAAGCTCTTCTTCTCGACACGTTGGGTTCCTGCTGAGGCTTCTGATGATGACGCTCAGCAAGAAGATTCGGCCCCGAAACAGTCGGATTCAGAGACGGAACTCGATAGGGCACACAGGGACGAGTTGATATTGCTCATCAAGCAGACCAGTGGCTTTTCGGTAGATAAGAGCCGTCTGCAATTTGGGTCCATCAAGGATGTGCATCCGGTTCGCGATCCTCTGAAAGCGGTGCGTTCTGTCTCGTCTCGTCGCTTCGTTTCTACCCTGCTCATTGTTCGTGCTTCGCCTTAGATCTAATGCCATCTCAATTCTCCCCGTTGCTGTGTGCTGTTAGGACCTGACTTATCGTCCGGTTCGTTCTCGAGAATTTACGTGTTACCCTGACCGCCAGCTTTCATAAGCCCTGTATGTTGGTCAACCCAGTCTTTGACAACAAGGAACTCGCCTCCTGCAAAAAATCACATCGGGATGTGGGTCGAGCTACATGCGCAGCGTCTTTTTACTTTCGATCTTCTTTCCTTCGACCCCCGGTAAAATATAAGCGAAACTTCTGGCCAGTATTAGGAAAGGTCATATACATCCTCGTATTCAGTTCGTATTGTACAGCACGGAAATCCGTTCCACCCGAAAAAATGAGGAAGCGAGGCAAATCAAGCCTCTGGCAATACGCGATAAACCTCAATTATGCAGTTAACGAAAGATGTACTGCAAAGAAAGAGATTGATGCACCTTGACGATCCCACTTTTGAGGTCTTCCAGTCGGTAGCTGACAGCTTCGACAGTCTGGTACAACACAGATAAGCGTCCGGTGCGAAAAGAGATGGAATGTACGAACCTGATGGCCGACGTGCTGATTTGCCTGGAAGACTCTGATCTTCGACTTCTTCGGCTCAAACTCGCTAACAATGCCCACTAATGGCTCTCCCGCACCGACAGTCTGACTGTATGTAGTAAGCCCTTTATGGCCCTTGAGTTTCGCATCAGACAGCAGGACAATATCCCCAGGCATTATATCGCTAAGCCGTTTCTGCACAGACGCAGCAGATTGGAGATAGACAAGGTGACCCCAGTTCGGAGGTGGATTGCGCGCGGCATTGGGGACTTCGGCGAGTGCAGCATTGACGAAGCCGTTGTACGTCCCATCGCCCACGAGAGACTTTTTCGATTTCTCATACAGCTGCGTTGCCGCCTCACAGAGATGAACACCGACACGGCCCCAGATCGCCACAAGCTCGTCGCTGGAGTAATCCACTACGGTGGTTTGCTTTGGAGGCGGCTGCTGGCTTGACTGCGGGTGAACCCTCGCGGGAGACATCGGGGCCGCTCCCTCAACAGCGAACGTCGTGTCGATACCACCTCCGAAATCGAGCGACGAGGTGGGAATAGACGGGAGTTCCCACTGCGACGAAGTCATGCTATCGACGGAATCTGCGGGGGCTACAGCTGCTGGCGGCGGGGGCGGCGGACCCGCCCTGGGAGGCGGAAGGCGACTCGTAGGGCGAGCCGGGGGAGGTGGAGGGGACTCCTCAGAGTCTACCATCACAAACTCCTGCGTCTTGGTCAAAGTTGAAGTCCGTCGAGGATTACTGCCTGCAGGCGGCGGCGGTGCATCAGCAGATGACTTCCTGGAGGTTGGCGCGATGCCCATCTGGGTGCTCGCTCTGCGGTTCTGCGATGCGACGGTAGGAACAGGGGGCCGGCCGGCAGGGACTGGAGGTGGCAAGGTCACTGGGCTTTGTTCGCTTGAAGCTTGCGCAGGTGACAGGGGCGCACGATGGCCTCTCCTAGTCGGTACCGGAGGGGGACTTCTTCTTCAGCATCTTCATGCTGAATCACCTCCGCTTCGCTTTCCTCCGCCTCCACTTGTACCCCATCCTCGGAATTAGTGAAGCTCTCATGCTCAGAATCAACTTCATGAGAGGCCTGAGGCGTCGGCGGAACGCGAGACGGCGGAACAGCGCGCGCAGGGGGCGGCGTGGGGGTCCGCCCAAGCGCCTTAGATTGCTGAGCCGGCAACCCACCCGCCGCAAACGGCATCATCCCAATTCGCATCCCGCCCATCCCAGCAAGCTTGGCCGAAATCCGCTCTCTGCGCGCGCGCTCCTCCTGCTCCTCGTCTTGCGGAGGACGCTCCGCCTCCTCCTGTGCGGCTGCAGGCGCATCTTCGGAAGCCTGTTGAACGCGCGGCCTCGGGATCGGCGGCGCCGCGCCGAATTTGATCCCTCCTAGCTTAGCCATACGCTCCGCGATCGTTCGTCTCCTTACTGCCTCGGAGTCCTCTGCTGGCTCGGGCTCTGGCTCAGGATCCGGCTCCGCGGCCGCTTGGGACGCGGCAACAGCGGCCAAATCGACGGCAGAAGTGCGCCGACTGGGACTATGGAACGCCGGGTCGATGGGATCTACATGGCGCTCAGCTCAGGAAAAACCGGGCACCGACTTGAATCAAGAAAATCCTCACCTCCTTCTTCATCATCGAGAACCTCTTGCGAACGATTCATGTCAAACACCGCGGAGTTTGGAGAGAGCAACGACGCCGACGGCACACGCTGCCCCCCCGTCTGAATTGCACTCGGACGATGCGGCGCTGGCACCCTTTTCACAGGCGGGTCTACGATTTCCTCCTCGTCGGTATCGTCATACTCCTGTTCGCTATCTTCACCCAGCGATCGTTTAGGGGGAGGTACCGGAGCCGTAATATGCTCAAAAGCTCCGATCTCGGGTTCCTCGAGTTTCTCGTAATCGTCCTCCGGTGCAGGAGCAGCCCTCTGAAGCGGCGGTGCAGACCCCACTGGGGACGACACGCGGACCGAATGCCGTCCACGAGGGAGCGGCGGCGGCACTTCAACCGCTTCTTCATCATCTTGTTCTTGCTCAGCCTCGTCATCATCGTCGACGCGAGGTGCCAGCGGCGGAGGCGGAGGTCGCGTGTTGCGCGGCGGGGGTGGAGGCGGCGCCGCTTCCTCCTCTTCTTCGACCTCATATGCACTTTCCGTCTCCTCCTCGCTCTCTCTCAGCGTCGGCGGAGCCGGCGCGGGAACAGGAACAGGCACGGCCCGTGCCGGTGGTGGGAGAGAACGGCGGTGTTCGGTAGACCGCGGTGGTGGTGGCGGCGGGGCTTCTTCTTCTTCTTCTGCCTCTACTTCTTCTTTCACGGGAGCAGGGGCCGGTACTGCTCGCGGCGGGGGTATTGAGCGGCGATGTTCGACCCGAGGCGGCGGCGGCGGGGTCGCATCTTCCTCCTCTTCCTCCTCAAAGTCATCCGCGGGAGGCGGCGGGGGGATGGACCGCCGATGGTCGACGCGAGGCTGCGCATCTTCTTGTTCCGCCTCCTCCATGCCATACCCACTCTCTGTCTCCTCCTCGCTCTCCCTCAACGCTGGTGGCGGGAGCGCGGGCGGTGGCACGGAAGGAACCTCGTCCTCATCATCCGTCTGTTGCTGCGCATCCTCGTAGTACTCCTCCGGCTCTTCTGAAACATCAACGGATTGGGATTCGGCCTCGCCGCCCCGGGTCATCACTGCCGCCTCCGGATCCGCGGCGCGCAGATCATCTAAAAAGAGAGATCGCATCAATAAACCATCATCCAATTGCACTCGATACACAGCAGAAAAAGAGGGCGTAACGGGGTGAAGAAAAGCCCGGGTGGATATTTGCCACTCCGTTTGGCGAAAGCAAAGCGAAGAAAAAAGAGATTCACGCAGCGTAAGAAAAAGAAGATCTATTCACCATCTGCATCATCCCCCTCAGGTGCAGCCTCTTCGCTCTTGACCGACTGTGCGCTGTCGCGATGAACAGGAGGCACGGGCCTCGGCCCCGCCGCGAACGGATTAAACCCGCCCATCTTCGCCATGCGCTCCATCACACGGCGTTTGCGCGCCGCCTCTTCGTCTTCCTCCTCTTCGTCTACCTCCGCCCCTGCGCCTCCCTCGTCTTGCTGCTTTGCCTCCATTTCAACCTCCTCTGCAGGCGGAGACACAACGGGAGGAAGCTCCCCAGTTGCCTTCCTCGCCGGCGGCGCGGGGGGCCGTGCGCCGAGCGGATTGACGCCCCCCATGCGCGCCATGCGCTCCGCGACGCGCTGACGGCGCGCGGCTTCTTCGGCTTCTTCGTCGTCTTCCTCCCCTGCTGCTTCCGCGGGTTCGACATCGCCGCTCTCTGTTTCCGCTGGCGACAGAGACGCCGGCACATTTTCAGCGTCATCCTTCGGCATTTCTTCTGTCTCTGCCTCCACCTCAGCCTCTTTCCCGACGCCAATTTCGGCGACCTCCGAGACATCAGCGATAGCAGGCACTAGAACCGGCTGCTGCTCCTCGGCGGAGACCAGGAACGACTCTGCATGGGGCGCAGGCGCGGGGGTGGGCAAGCCCTCATCCTCATCCTCTTTCTCCTCTGTTTCCTCCTCGTCCACTTTCTCCGCCAGCTCCGCATCGGCATCAGCATCTTCAATTTGTACCCCGATCCCATTTCCGTCTACATCTGCACCGGAAACAGAATCAAGGCTCAGCGCGCGCGCGGGTGCGGGTTGCGGGCTCGTCATCGTCGTGAACGACGGGGGCTCGGGCGAGTCAGAGGCGGCGGCAGGGGTCATGGACGCCTCTTCTGTGCCCTTCTCTTCTGTTTCGGCCTTTAAGGTATTTTGGGACGGGACGGGCAGAGTGGGAGGAGGAACGTCAGGCGCTGCAGCTTGGAGCGGCGCCTCCGCTTCGCTGGCAGTAGCAGCGGGAACGGAGACCGAAGCAGGGTCGGGTTCAGATGCAGGTTCGGGTTCGAGTCCGCCTTTAGCTGTTGGCTCGTGTTCCTGCACTGGCTCTTTTGGCGTCTCTGCCAGAACTGTCTCCTCAGGTTCAGGCGGCGGCACAGGTGACGGCGCGCGCTTCTTCCTCGGGGGCGCCGCGCGGCGCGGTGCCGCGGGGACGGGCATGTGCATGGGTGCCGCTTTGGCGTTCGGATTCGGGCTTGGGTGCTCGGGCGGGGAAGCGGGGGCTTCGGTGGCGACGGGAGCGGCGTCGGGGGCGGGAGTAGAAGCTGGGTTGTCTGCGAGGAGGTTGTCAGCACTAGAAAGTATATAAGACGGACGAAGAGATTGAAAGCAGTAAGGCAGACGTCGACGAGGGTGATAAATACGGGCGAGAGATGTTGAAGTCTCCCCATACGCTCCGCCGGAAAGAATGGAGGCGTAAAGACCTACCTGCAGCTGGGATGATGGCCGTGGTAGTCTCCGTAGTCGATACGAATGCATCTTCTGATATATGTGAGATTACTTGCAGAGAAGAGGCCCGAAAAGCGGACCAACCTTCGTGTACCTCCTCGGCAGATTTCTCAGTAGGAGGGGAAGCTGCAAGCGAGGGAATAAGGACGGTACGGTTGACATCGATAACATACAAGTGAATAGCAGCTTACCGACAAATGCATCAGAGCTGGCCGCGGGAATGGGGGGCGACGTCACGGCGGAATCGGCGCTCTTGACAGAAGCAGCGTCCTCGCTGGCCCGTTTCTTCACCACAGGCTTGGGGCCAAAGACGGGCGGTGCCATCCCGACGCGAGCGCCGCCCAAACGCGCCATCCGCGCGGCAATCGCCGCACGGCGCTGGCGCTCCTCTTCCTCAGGATCCTTCTGCTCCTCTTCCGTCGACTCGGCTGCTGCCTCGGGCATGCTTTCCGACTCCTCGTCTTCCTCCACCTTGGCCCTTTCGGGGACAATGACAACGGGAGCCTCCTCCTCCTCGACCTTCTCAGCCTTCGGCGGTGGAACCCACTTCTTCCCTGTCCCAACAGGCGGCGACGGCGCAGGCGCAGGCGCACCAAACGCCCCGCGCCCCTGCAGCGCAGCCATCCGCTCCTTCAGGCTCCCCCCGCGCCCGATACTCTCCTTCGCATCGCTCGCGCTCATCCCGCCTCCGCCCTTCGACGCAGGACTCCCCTCCTCTGCCTTTGCATCGAAGGTTGAGACGTCAGACGGCGGGCTGGGCGGCTTGGGCTTCCAAGAGACGGTCCCCGCTGGCTTGGGTCGCAGAGGCGGGGGTGCTGGGGCGCTGCCCGCTGTGTTGGGCTTTTCAAAGGCGGCGATGCGGTCGCGCAGCGACCCAGGCTTTGGTTTCGGCGGCGGCGGGGCGTCCGACGACATTGTTGGTTGTGGACTTGGTTACCTCGTTGCGCTCACGTGTGATCCGCCGGAGTTGGCCGCATTTGGAAGGTGCATGTTCAACTGTGAAAGTACGATAGACTCAGTCGGGCACGTCTAGGCGAACGACTGAGGTACGAGTCCTGACGACGGTAGCTATATATGCGGTCGGTAGGATCATTTAGGATAAACTATGAGGGAATAGGGGAATGATGAATAAAGGGGAATCACGGTGTCGACGAGCACAATAGCGCCCCGACTATAAGGCCAGCCGAGCCATCTCAACACTCCCCCTGGCGAGGATGTCCGTATAGTAAGTAAAAGACGAGTAAGGTAAATAAGAAAAAGGAAACACATATCGTATTCGAGACCATAGCATCTTCGCCGTCATACTTCTTCATTGTGTAAGACCAAGCGCACGGACGAGATTGAGGTGCGCATCGCGAGGAAGGACCTTGGTGAAAAGGTCTGCGAGGTTGCTCGCCGAGTCAACACGCTTGATGTCAATGTCGCCCTCGGCTACGCGCTCGCGTACAAAGTGTTCGCGTATATCAATGTGCTTGACGCGTGTCTGGCGCTCGTGTTCTTCGCGATCGCTACAGCCCCGTGTTATCGCAGTGGAGTATGGCCGGCAGTTGCTGGGGCATCTGGAGCTCGGACAAGAATGAGTACATCCACTGTATCTGCTTCGCACTCTGCGCCAGTGCGATGAACTCCGCCTCGACTGTCGACAACGCGACCGAGGCCTGCTTCTTGGAAATCCATGCAACGGGCGCGCCGGACATCAGAAATACTGCACCAGATGTAGAACGGCGCGTTTCCAAGTCTCCGGCATAGTCAGCATCCACCCACCCAATCGGCTTGATGCCCGAACCTGCCCCGCGACGGTAGGTGATCTTGTAGTCCAATGTCCCCTTCACGTACGCAAGCAGGTGTTGGACGGCTTTCCAGTGCTGCGGTCGGGGACTCTGGACACAAGACGCGAGGCGCCCGACGCTGAATGCGATATCGGGACGTGTCGTGTTTGCGGCATGCTGGAGCGATCCTACGGCTTCGCGATATGGCTTGTCTGCCATGAACTCGCGCTCGTCATCTGTGAGGGGCTCAGTCGAGGGGGCAATTGCGAAACCCACGGGCAGCGGTGTCGACTTCGGATTGCACTCGGCCATTCCGTAGCGCTCGAGAACACGCTCGAGGTAGGGTCTGGATGAAATGGAAAGAATGCCGGCAGCCTGGTCGTATTCGATGGTCATGCCAAGCGAGGTGGCAGTTCGCGGTACGTCGGTCACATCGTATGTAGCGCGGATACCGGCTCGGGCTTCGTCTGCCGCCTCTTGTGTGGTCGAGATACCGTCCATGTCATCCGTATAGACACCCATGATCGAGGTCCCTGCATCTGTCGCGCGAATGCGAATGGCGGGGTCAGCGCGAGATCGAGTCCACTCGAGTGTAGCCAGTGCTTTGTCGAGGTCGACCCACCAATTATTCCCCGCTTGCATCAATCCGTAAATGGAGAGAAGCAGCCAACAGACCTTATCCTCCTGGCCAGGTACGACGAATCCTTCGGGCTGGTGCATATAAACCTCCTCCTTCATCGGGCTGTTCAGGTACGCGCTCACGACATCCATGGCCCACATGAACCAGCCGGGCTCCTGCACGCATATCGCCCATATCATTCTGAGCGACTCGTAACGGACGACGCCCGCGTAAGTCTCAAAGAAATCAACGCCGGGGATTTGCTGGAAGCCCTTGGCGACTAGGCGGGCCTTTCGCTTAATGATTCGCCCCTCGGTATCGTATTTGAGCGCATAGACCCACTTGGAGTCGATCACGTTCGCACCGAGGGTTTATCAACGAGGACCCAAGCACCGCGGCCAACCAATGTCGCGTACTCCTTCTGCATTGGTTCCATCCAGAGATCGGGTCGC
>QVIE01001610.1:0-21149 GCA_013387415.1 Panellus pusillus | reverse complement strand
CGCGCGAGGTCGGCAACCAGGGCAAACTCGGCGGCAAGGCCAGCGTGCCGGACGTCGAGGGCGTGTGTGGAGCTCGCTTGTGACGAATGTGTGTTCCGTGCCTGTCTAAGATTGCTGTTGTGTGTGCGTCATTGACCGGCATGTAGGTCAATCGGATGTGTCTATCCTCACGGACCAAGTGCGCAGCATCGCGAGCGTCACCACTGCAGTGGCGCAGGGTGACCTGTCGCAGAAGGTGCACTTCTTTTGATTGATAAACTCTACGTACACGTATCGACCGAAAAATAGGTAACGATCCAAGCCGAAGGCGAAATCAACACCCTCAAGGACACGGTGAACCGCATGGTCGACCAGCTCAGTGCGTTCGCGAGCGAGGTGACGCGGGTCGCGGTCGAAGTCGGGACGGAGGTCCGCTCGGTCTTTTCCCCAAATAACGAATGCTGATAATATGCAGGGCAAGCTCGGCGGCAGGCGCGCGTGGAGGGCGTGGAGGGTACGTGGAAGGATCTCACGGACAACGTCAATGTGCGTCTCCCCCTTCTCTTCATCTCAAGTACTAACGCGGGGGGCTCAGAAAATGGCGTCAAACCTAACGGGCCA
Organism: Panellus pusillus; assembly: GCA_013387415.1. Classification (NCBI taxonomy): domain Eukaryota; kingdom Fungi; phylum Basidiomycota; class Agaricomycetes; order Agaricales; family Mycenaceae; genus Panellus; species Panellus pusillus. Next base: position 20,549 of record QVIE01001610.1, on the reverse strand, counting down.
GGTGCGCTCCATCTCGCTCGTCACCAAGGCCGTGGCGAACGGCGACCTGGGCAAGACGATGGAGGTCGACGTGAGCGGGGAGATGCTCGATCTGAAGGTACGTCACGATCATCCATGCAACACATCATCATCTCCCGCGCCGCGCGTCTAACGCGAAGCGCACGTAGGAGACGATCAACGAGATGGTGATGCGCCTCGGCCGGTTTTCGCGCGAGGTGACGCGGGTGGCGCTCGAGGTGGGGACGTACGGGAAGCTGGGCGGGCAGGCGGAGGTCGAGGGCGTGCAGGGGACGTGGAAGGATCTGACGGATAACGTCAACGTTTGTCCTTCCCCCTCCCCCTATACATACATACATACTGACACCGATCACTTGCTCGGGCAGCGCATGGCCTCGAACCTGACGAGCCAAGTGCGCTCCATCTCGCTCGTCACCAAGGCCGTCGCGTACGGCGACCTCTCGCGGAGCATCGACGTCGACGTGCGCGGCGAGATGCTCGATCTGAAGGTGACGATCAACGAGATGGTGATGCGGCTGGGGAACTTCTCGCGCGGAGGTGACGCGCGTGGCGCTCGAGGTGGGGACGTACGGGAAGCTCGGCGGGCAGGCGGAGGTCGAGGGCGTGCAGGGGACGTGGAAGAGCCTGACGGACAACGTGAACGTGCGTCTTCCCTCCCGCTCTCCCTTCTCTCCTCTCCTCTTCTGAGCCGACGATGCTGATGCTGATGTTTTTTAAATTAATCTTATCTTATCTCGCACGCAGAAAATGGCCTCGAACCTGACGAACCAGGTGCGCTCGATCTCGCTGGTGACCAAGGCCGTCGCCTACGGGGACCTGAGCAAGAAGATCGAGGTCGGCGCGAGCGGGGAGATGCTCGACCTGAAGGTCACCATCAACGAGATGGTCGACCGGCTCGGCAACTTTTCGAGCGAGGTCACCGAGGGTCGCGCTCGAGGTCGGGCGGAGGGGAAGCTGGGGGGCCAGGCGGAGGTCGAGGGCGTGCAGGGGACGTGGAAGGATCTGACGGACAACGTCAATGTGAGTTTCGGTTTTTCGAAAAGCGAGAGAGAGATGACTTGACCGGGGGCCGTAGAAAATGGCGTCGAATCTGACGAACCAGGTCCGCTCGATCTCGCTCGTCACCAAGGCAGTCGCGTGGGGCGACCTCGAGAAGACGATCGACGTCGACGTGAGCGGGGAGATGCTCGATCTCAAGGTCACGATCAACGAGATGGTCGCGCGATTGCGCAACTTTTCGAGCGAGGTCACCCGCGTCGCGCTGGACGTCGGCACGTACGGGAAGCTCGGGGGCCAGGCGGAGGTCGAGGGTGTGCAGGGACGTGGAAGGATCTCACCGATAACGTCAATGTGAGTGTGCTTGATTGTTTTTCGAAAGCTAGACCGACGATGACGATGGGTAACGCAGAAAATGGCGTCGAATTTGACGAACCAAGTGCGCTCGATATCGCTTGTGACGAAGGCGGTCGCGTACGGGGACCTCGAGAAGACGATCGACGTCGATGTTAGCGGAGAGATGCTCGACCTCAAGGTGACCATCAACGAGATGGTGGCTCGATTGCGGAACTTCTCGAGCGAAGTCACCCGCGTCGCGCTCGACGTCGGCACGTACGGGAAGCTCGGAGGGCAGCCAGGTCGAGGGTGTCCAGGGCACGTGGAAGGACCTCACCGACAACGTCAATGTGAGTTGCAGCCCTGATCGTCCCGGCGTCGTCGTGAATCTGACTGACGGCCGCCATGCCAGAAAATGGCCTCCAATCTCACGAACCAGGTGCGCTCCATCTCGGGCGTCACCAAGGCCGTCGCGCACGGCGACCTGAACAAGATGATCGAGGTGGACGTGAGCGGGAGATGCTGGACCTGAAGGTGACGATCAACGAGATGGTGGAGCGGTTGGGCAACTTCTCGAGCGAGGTGACGCGAGTCGCGTTGGAGGTCGGCACGGAGGGGCGGTTGGCGGGCAGGCCAAGGTCGAGGGAGCGCAGGGGACCTGGAAGGACCTGACAGATAACGTCAATGTAAGTCTCCAAGCGGACCCCTCCCACCCCCCGTCCATGACGCTGATGTTACGACAACACAGAAAATGGCGTCCAATCTGACGAATCAAGTGCGTTCCATCTCGTTGGTGACCAAGGCCGTCGCCTACGGCGACCTCAACAAGAAGATCGACGTTGATGTCAGCGGGGAGATGCTCGATCTCAAGGTCACTATCAACGAGATGGTGGAGCGGCTCAAGAACTTTTCAAGTGAGGTGACGCGAGTAGCACTCGAGGTCGGGACGGAGGGGAAGCTTGGAGGTCAGGCCAAGGTCGAGGGCGCGCAGGGGACGTGGAAAGACCTCACGACGAATGTCAACGTGCGTGGCTTGAGGGCTATCTTTCCTCTTCCTTTGCTGATGAATTGCCCCTACCAGAAAATGGCTTCGAATCTCACCGGTCAAGTGCGCTCGATATCGCTGGTCACGAAGGCGGTCGCTTCGGGCGATTTGACGCAGAAAGTCGACGTCGACGTCAAGGGCGAGATGCTAGACCTCAAGAATACCATCAACGACATGGTGTCGCAGCTCAATATCTTCGCCAGCGAGGTCACCCGAGTCGCGTTGGAGGTCGGTACCGAAGGCAAGCTTGGAGCCAGGCATTGGTCAAGGGGGTCCAGGGGACATGGAAGGATCTTACGATGAACGTCAATGTACGCTCTCTTCTGTCCGCGCTGCTACCGCTTACCGATATCTCGTCAGAAAATGGCGCTCAACATCACCGATCAAGTGCGGACGATCTCGGACGTCACCACCGCTGTCGCTCGCGGCGATCTCACCAAGAAGGTGGAGATCGATGTCAAGGGCGAGATGCTCGACTTGAAGTCCACTATCAACAACATGGTGTCGCAGCTCAGCATCTTCGCCAGCGAGGTTACTCGAGTCGCTCTCGAGGTCGGCACGGAGGGAAAGCTCGGCGGACAAGCGAGAGTCGAGGGAGTGCAGGGTACATGGGAGGCTCTGACTGACAATGTCAACGTGCGGCGCCTTCTTTCTCGTTCTCTAAATACGCCCTGACACGTTTTGCAGAAAATGGCCATGAATCTCACGGATCAAGTGCGTTCAATATCGAAAGTCACAAAGGCCGTGGCGGTTGGCGACCTGACAAAGCAAGTCGAGATCGACGTTCGAGGCGAGATGCTGGACCTCAAAGAGACCATCAACGGAATGGTCACTCAGCTTCATACCCTCGCGTCTGAGATCACCCGTGTCAGTATCGAAGTCGGGACCGAGGGCAAGCTCGGCGGGCAGGCCATGGTCGAAGGCACGACCGGCATGTGGAAGGTCGGTATCTGATATGCATGAAAGTAGAGTTCGGTCTCACTATTCGGCATAGACCGTTACCGATAACGTCAATCTCATGGCCCAGAACCTTACTGACCAAGTGCGATCCATCGCTGAGGTCACCAAGGCCGTCGCTGGCGGGGACCTTACGAAGCAAGTAAAGATCACCGCGCGCGGAGAGATCCTCGACCTCAAAGACACCGTCAACGGCATGACCGCGTCTTTGAGCCAGTTCGCTGCGGAAGTGACCAGAGTAGCGCGGGAGGTCGGCACAGAGGGGAAACTCGGTGGACAAGCTGAAGTCGCGGATGTCCGAGGGATCTGGAAAGACTTGACGGATAACGTCAACGTCATGGCCAACAATGTGAGCGAGGACCTCTTCGGTAGTTATCTCCGACTGACCGTTATTCTAGCTGACGTTACAAGTGCGGACCATTTCCGATGCCACCGTGTGTATTCTTGTCTGCTTCCTTCTTCCCCTCGTCTGATAGCAAGGATAGAAAGCGGTGGCGAAGGGCGATTTGACGAAGAAGATTGCGGGCCTTTCCGTTGCCGGGGAGATGCTCAGCCTGGTCAAAACCATCAACGACATGATCGACCAGTGGCCATCTTCGCAAGCGAAGTCAAGAAGGTCGCGCTCGAGGTCGGCACCAAGGGAAATATGGGTGTCCAGGCCGAGGTCGGAAACGTGCAAGGGATATGGCTAGAGATCACGTACGTCGTCCTACGCTATCGGATAAGCGCTTGCTGACCATCTCCAGCGTATCGGTCAATACCATGGCGAGCAGCTTGACGACGCAAGTCCGAGGTTTTGCCCAAATATCCAAAGCAGCTTCCGATGGCGACTTCACCGCCTTCATCACGGTCGAGGCAAGCGGAGAAATGGACGAACTCAAGTCTCGGATCAATCAAATGTTATTCGACCTTCGGGACAGTATCCAGAAGAATACTGCCGCGCGAGAAGCAGCTGAGCTCGCCAACAAGAGTAAGAGCGAGTTCTTGGCCAATATGAGTCACGAAATCCGGTGAGTGTCTAACGCTTGCGGGCATTCGTATATAGCTGATTCTGATAAAGGACGCCGATGAACGGCATCATCGGGATGACGGAGCTGACGCTGGACAGCGATCTCAATAGAAGCCAGCGGGAAAGTTTGCTGCTCGTGCACAGCTTAGCCCGCAGCTTATTATTGATCATCGATGATATTCTGGATATCTCGAAGAGTAAGCATTGTCGACTTGCCACCAAATCGTCGTTCATGTCCTCTGCAGTCGAGGCCGGTCGAATGACTGTAGAATCCGTTTCGTACTCCCTGCGGCAAACCGTCTTCGACATCCTGAAGACGCTCGTCGGGCGCGCGACTCAGAAGGGCTTGGACCTGATACTCGATGTGGACCCTAGCATTCCGGACGCCCTCATCGGGGACTCCCTACGGTTACGCCAAGTCATCACCAATCTCGTCGGGAATGCCATCAAGTTCACCCGCGTCGGCTTTGTCGAGCTGAGCATCAACATGGTGACCCTGGATCCGGATAGCGTCACGCTACAGTTCTGCGTTGTAGACACGGGCATCGGCATCGCTCAAGACAAGCTGAATCTCATCTTCGATACCTTCTGCCAGGCTGATGGATCAACGACCCGAGTACGTATGCTGCACCCATTACTTGCGCTTGAGGCTGACCGATCGCCTAGGAATACGGCGGGACCGGTCTGGGGTTATCGATCTCGAAGCGCCTGACATCGCTGATGCAGGGCGACATCTGGGTGGAGAGCGAGCTCGGCAAGGGCAGCAAATTCTACTTCACGATCAAAGCGCAGATAAATCAGCAGCAGACGCCGGAGCAGACGCTCGCGAAACTGGCGTCGTTCTCGAGGCGGACCATCCTCTTTGTGGATACTCTGCACGATACCACCGGCGTGGAGGAACGTGTCGCGGAGCTGGGGCTGGTGCCCGTCGTTGTCCATGACGTCAGCGAGGTCTCCGACAAGGAGAAGTGTCCGCATATCGACACCATTATCGTCGATTCGCTGCCCGTCGTAAGTCTTGTTTGCTTCCATTGTCATCCCTATCTGACCTGCCTAGACGGAGAGCATGCGTGAGCATGAGCATCTGCGATATATTCCCATTGCCCTGCTGGCACCTACATTGCCACGGCTGAATAGTAAGTCTTCGGTACTTGTTGGGACGACTACTTATCGACCTCCACAGTGAAATGGTGCCTTGAGAACGGTATCAGCGCCCACCACACGACGCCGATATCGAGGCTCGATCTCTCATCCGTCCTCCTTTCCGCGCTAGAGAACAACACCGTGAATCCGGCCTCTGCCTCGACTGACGTGACGTACGATATCCTGCTCGCAGAGGATAACATGGTGAATCAGAAGCTCGCTCTGAGGATCCTGGAGAAGTATGGACACTCAATTGAGCTGGCGGAGAATGGGAGCCTGGCGCTGCAGGCGTTCACGGAACGTGCCCTCCAAAACAAGCCATTCGATGTTATTCTAGTACGTTGTCGACTGCCATCTCTCACATGCGAAGCTCATCCTTCACCCAGATGGACGTGTCGATGCCTCTGATGGGTGGCATGGAGGCTACGCAGCGGATACGAGCGTACGAAACGCAGTACGGTCTGACGCCGACGCCGATTATCGCTCTGACTGCACATGCTAGTGCGTGCCACTTAGTCTTCCCGCTGTCCTTTGGGGCGCTAACTATCTTGTCAGTGATTGGCGATCGAGAACGATGCCTGCAAGCGGGCATGGTGAGTGGCGTACTTTTTGTCCTCGTCCTTCACTACTGACCTTTGCCTTGCCAGGACGATCATATAACCAGTACGTCAGGCCGACTTTCCGCTTACTCCAGCCACTGACTCTCGCGCAGAGCCGTTACGGCGGGTAGACCTGCTGAACGCCATCAGCCGACTGACTGCGGAGGCGGGCGGTACCTCGCGACCTCTCGTACGGAAGCTGAAACACCGACCTGCGATTACATATCCGGATTCATAGCCGCTGCTTGTTCCGTCTTGCGCTCCATCTACTGCCTGCTTTTTCTCCATCATACCCATATCTGTAATCACCCCACAAGTACATATTTCGCTGTCATGATATCTAATTTGTACCTCTACCTCCTGCACGTCGTGTTTTCTGTATCTACCTATCTCCATTACCGCACATCCATCATCCATGTAACTACGCACACTTTGAACACTTCTTTTTCACGTTTTCCTTGTTGTAATTTCGAGTCCAAGACTTCGAGACCAGGTTAATGATGTCGGACGTTACCGTCGCGCCGCGTCCATGTTCCTCTATATGCTTGCCGGGAAGTATTCAAATAACTCTCATGTCTTATGAGTTGTCCTTGTACGTCCCGGGTTCATGTCGAAGGCAATAGATAGTGTCCTGTGTCAAACAGGTGCTTTCTGCATGCATCTTTCTTAGTCCGAGACATTTGGCAAACTGTGGTGCTAGCTATGGTAAGACAATTGTGAGCTGTGGGCTTTGCTCCGTTTCGCGAGTCGAACGTGCATCTGGATCATCCAACAAAGTAAGTGCGATGGCCGGGTATTTTTGTATGCAGCTACTATATTGTTCGACTCCGCCGCGCCGCGCAGACTTGACCTGATTGGTGGAACGCTGGATGACGAAGACCGTTTTCAAAAAAAAAAGACGAAAGAAATGCATTGACAACGCATGGACATACTACTCCAGATAGTACCTCTCAACAGGAGCCTCAGCTGGGTCCGGCGGAAACACAAGCTCGCGTATAGTGCCGGGAGCGTCGGCGGGGTGTGAGAATCGAACTTTCGTTTCTGCCAGGACGACCAGGGAAGGGCAGTCCGCCCATTTCCGGCCATATCTTGAATCTGAACGACGATCCTCTTCTTCGCCCAGTCCGCTGTGATGGAGTCCGCCCCCGCCCCGCGTAGACCAATATAAAGGTCCAGCTGAAGGCATTGCCGCGCTGGAGGTGCGCAGGGAAGGTACGGTTATAGAAAACTGTGAGGCGCCCGATGTCGATAGATTTCAGATCGACGTCAGGCGGTGGATATAAGGCCTACGAGGCATGCTGAGCTTGCGGGGAGAAGAAAGGGAAGGGACGTGCGCCAAACACGACAGCCGTATCCAGAACTCGATAGTAATCTTCGAAATACGCGACTGCCGCCTCGTAGCTCCCTTGGCATGCGATAATGGTCTCGAGAACGGCGCGTTGCTCTTGGGGCTATCGTTGGGCAGGAGAGACTTGAGAACAGAAGGCACAACGAGCTGATCAAGAGGAAGACGTGGAGCAGTGACAGAGAAAAGGAGACGGACAAACCTGCTGAGCCACCGACATGTCAAGAGGAGGCGTCGTCAAAATCTGCGCAAACAAACCATCACGGCTTCCTGGATCCACAGTGGATGAAATGCTGGATCAAGATAGTGAACACTGGACTCCGCTGGTGTCGCGCACGCTCCCGCGCTGCTTGATACGGAATCAGTCGATCCGGTCCGACTCGGATCGCGTCCGAAACGAACCTAATCACCCAGCTGAGCCACCTCCACAGCAGAAAGGAAGTGCAATGGCCTGGAAGTTTTGCATATGATGCAGCAACTATTAGTATAATGACTATAGTGCTCGAAAAATAAATGTTCCACTCCGCCGCGCCGCGCAGCCTTAACCTGACCAGTAAAAGATATTGGAACGCTGAATGACACATTGACAAAGACCGTTTCCAAGTGTTCCTGAGTGGGACCGTGCCGTGTAATGCTACCTAGTACCTACCAAAAGAAGATGAATAGAAATGCATTGAAAACGCAGGGACGCACTACTGCAGATAGTACCTCTCGACAGAATCTTCACCTGGGTCCGGCGGGAAAACAAGCTCATGTACAGTACCGTGAGCGTCGGCGGAGTCTAAGATTCGAACTTTCGTTTCTGCCAGGACGACCAGGAAACTGCAGTCGGTCCATCTTCCGGCCATATCTGGAATCCGAACGACGATCCCCCTCTTCGCCCAGTCCGTCGTAATGGATTCCGGCCCCATCCCGCGTAGACCAATATAGAAGGTCCAGGTAAAGGCATTACCGCGCTGCAGGTGCTCAGGGAAGGTACGGTTATAGAAAACTGTGAGACGCCCAATGTCGATAGATTTCAGATCAACGCCAGCCGGTGGATACAAGGCCTACAAAACCTCAGGCTGCTGAGCTCGCGGGGCGAAGAGAGAGAATAGACGTACGCCAAAAACGACACCCTTAGTTGCAACTCGATGCCATTCCGCGAAATACGCGACTGCTGCCTCGTGGCTCCCATGGCAATGGGTTTGGACGGCGTGCTCGAAGATGGCGCGGTGCTCTTCGGAGCTGACCTTGGGCATTAGCTCCCTGAATATAGTATCTATATCGGGCTGAATGAGAACTGAGACCGTGAAGCAGTAACACAGAAAAAGAGAGGGACAAACCTGCTGAGCGGCGCCGGCCATGACGAGAGCGAACTTCGAAGAGGACGTGTCGTCAAAATCAGCGTAAACAAATCATTACGGCTTCCTCATATTCATGTTCGAGTTGTGTCACTGTGGATCCACAATGGATTGACAGTGGATGGATCATGGAATACTGGATCAAGATAGTGAACACTGAAGTCGACTGGTGTCGCACGCTCCCGCGGTACTTACGGAATCAATCGAGCGGCCGAAACAAGTCCGAAACGAGTCTATGTATTCAACATCCGCCGCGAATGTGCAAGATATTCAAGTGATAAGTTGTCCTTGTACAGTAGTCCTGTACTATTATGAATCACCCAGCTCCACAGCAAAAGGAAGTGCAATGGCCTGGTAGTTCTGCATGCAGCTAAATACTATAATGACTATAATGCTCGAAAAATAAATGTTCGACTTCGCCGCCGCCACACAGCCTTGACCTGACTAGTAAATGATATCGGAACGCCGGATGATACAGACCGTTTCCAAAAAAAGAAAAAGATGAATAGAAATGGATTGAAAGCACATGGACACACACTACTCCAGATAGTGCCTCTCAACAGAAGCCTCAGCTGGGTCCGGCGGAAAAACAAGCTCATGTACAGTACCGTGAGCGTCGGCGGAGTCTAAGATTCGAACTTTCGTTTCTGCCAGGACGACCAGGAAACTGCAGTCGGTCCATCTTCCGGCCATATCTGGAATCCGAACGACGATCCCCATCTTCGGCCAGTCCGTAGTAATGGAGTCCCGCCCCTGCCCGCGTCGACCAATATAGAAGGTCCAGCTGAAGGCATTACCGCGCTGAAGGTGCTCAGGGAAGGTACGGTTATAGAAAATTGTGAGGCGCCCAATGTCGATGGATTTCAGATCAACGTCAGATCGTGGATACAAGGCCTACAAGGCATGCTGAGCTTGCGGGGAGAACAAAGGGAAGGGACATACGCCAAAAATGACACCCTTAGTTACAACTCGGTGCCAATTTACGAAATACGCGACTGCTGCCTCGTGGCTCCCATGTTGTTTGGACGGCGTCGTTGAGGATGGCGGGGTACTCTTTGGGGCTGATCGCGGGAATTAGCTCGCTGAATATAGAATCCAAATCGGGCTGAATGAGGGCCAAGACGTGAAGCAGTAACACAGAAAAGGAGAGGGACAAACCTGCTGAGCCATGGCGAGAGCCAAGAGGACGTGTTGTCAAAATCAGCGTAAACAAATAATTACGGCTTCCTCGTTATTCATGTTGCGTAAATTCTGGCGTACACTGTGGATCCACAGTGGATGGAACGATCGATCATCGCAGCCTGCAGGAGTGTCGACGTGGGAGTCGGGGAGCTGAGGATATGAGCATTCCGGGCCCCGGCGGGAGCGCTGGTCGGCTGCGTAGCGGAGCATTGTAATTACATCGTTGAAGAATGAGAGTCAGACCGATTTGCGTTTAGACTCTGCGAACTTTTTCATGAAAAAAAAAAACAAAAAGCGATATTTTATCTGTGAGAAGTACTAACCGAAGCGTAACATGGCCGCGCACAAAACACCTGAAAATTGGATCAAATGCATTTAAGCTAAGAACAAGAACGATCCTGATTAGTTAGGCGCTAGTCACCGCTCTACCGGATGTGCACGCTTTGAGATCCGCGCATAGATACCCATCGCCCGCTGCGTCCACGCTTCCAACGCTTCCTGCGTCCTTGGCGCGTCTCCCTCCTCCGCAAACCGCGCCAAGGCAGCCTGACGCAACGCCTCCTGCGCTTCCGCCTCGGCGTCCATTTCGTCCATGATGGCTTGCCGCTCTGCTTCCATGTCAGAAGGCGTGGGCGACGGAAGGCGTGGGATGGGCGGCCGACTGGCTCTGCCAGCAGATGAAAGGTCGAAAAAAAGCCGGCTGAGTGGGACAGATGGGACCGCGGTTGCGGCGGCGGCGACATCGGTAGCGTCGGCAGGACCGGGCGCACTGGACGCGGGGGCGCTGATGCTGCTGCTGAGCGGCTCGACATAACGGCGCTCGATGCGTTTGACCACGGGCGGCAACGGGAGAGGTGGAGACACTGCTTCGGGAAGGAACCTGTACGTCGTAGGGTACCTCAACGTCCCTAATGTAAAGTGTCGCTCGCACCGAGCTGTGACTGATCCCAATGCGTTCCCGCTGTCGTACGTCCGTCAATCTTGAGGATGAGTACACAGGATGGAGCAAGCGCACCAGACACAGCACCCGACTCCAACCGTCACGCACCCACACTCATCTTTTCTCGGTATCCCGTCGAGCCGCATCTTTTGGCGCTCGGTGAAGTACTCTGGAGGGAGGAGCACCACCGCGTGCCCCACCGCGTCACCGTCACCATACCAGAATGAGGGTCCTCGAGGAACCCCGGCCTTGAAATGAACCGTCGCACCACACCCCGTACTGCGCTCTGCGTCGGCCTTGGGAGCGGCAGAGGCAGCCAACATCGGGAGCATTGAGACAGCAAATTTTCCGTGAGATGCCCGAGTATATGGATGGGTGGGATCCGCGGCGCGGCGGCGAACAGGCGCACCACATGTCAGCGTGAACTTCTCGCCAAATTCTGCACGATGACGAGGAGGCATGACGGAAAGAATTAGTAACACGTGATAGACGTGTCTTCTATCCGATCACAAGCTCGGACAAGCAATGCGAGTCCGGCGCGCAGATTTCAAGTTTTTGGTAGTCTCTCTTGACAGACCCCCTCGCTCGTTCCTCGTTCTGAGGTAGTGAGGTCTGTTAGTTACCGCGGTTTGATTACCGTTAGGTTCCCTTATTATATAACGATCACTCCAAAATCATAGCCGAGACGCGTTTTTCACGCATTTTCGAACATCCGCTACAATGAGAACCTCAGAGAGGCACGGAATTGGAAAACAGCAATCAATTCACATTTTTCGTCATTTTTTCGGAAGTTTTTGGGGTCATTTATGAGACATGCCCTTCAAGATGGGCAATCTTGTCTTTGGTCAGTGTTGGCCCAGCGCCTGTTCCGATTCATGATGTAAATATTCTTAGATATGCACATTGCTGCTTCGCAACTTCTTTGCACTGCGCGGCCCCTTCACATCAGCGGGTCTTCTATTTTAGAAAAAAAAAAAAGCACAGGATAAATTTCCCATATAGACATTCCCTGAATATCCCTTCAGACACACTGCCTCGAGGCTCAGCAACCAAGAAAACATACCGTCTATCTGTGTAAGAAGCTGCTGCCGAATGCGACCCGTAAATGAGGGACGCGAATCCGCAAATAATATGGTAGACGCACCAAACGTTCAGATTCGGTCATCCGAGCGGCAGCCAGTACCACGGCGTGCTGCTCGATTTGTAGACGATGTATTCCGAGTCCAAGGTTGAACTGGGTTTCAGGATTTCAGCACACCAAATTGAAGGACACCAAGGGGGACACATACATTAAAGTCCATAGACGCTTCGTCCAGTAATCGACTGTATTCATCGATTCGGCGTTTGTTATCATCTTGGCGAACCAGTCGCTGTCGCAAATTCTCCTTTGCGAGATCTTCAAAAAATTTCTTGATCTCTCCCACTAGCCTGCATGTCGGATTGGCATGGGAGGGGAACAGAGAGGGTATATAGGACACATACCCTTGTATACGCACAACACAATCTTCCACCTCCGCTGGTAATTCAACACCGAGGTCCTTAGTTTGTTTCCAGATATTCTCAAGAAGTTGTCCGGAACGCTGGGCGATGTGCTCGCATTCCTTTTTATTCGTCTTGGTTCTCTGATCCAGAGTTTTTTGTGTCAGAGATCCAAGCACTTTTACAGGCTAGAATGAAAACCCACCTCGCTAAGCTCGAGGACAACTATGACCCCAGATACAGCAGATTTGAGGGGTGGGAAGGCATCCGAAGACGCCTGGATTGCTTTGAGAGCGAGTTTCGTCGCAGCCAACGCATCTGAGGCAGCCGATGCATCTGCTGAGGGGATCCCAGCAGAACGGCGTCGAAGCATATGCATGTCGGAAGACGCAGGAGCGGGATGCGGGGGAGGGAGGTGGCAAAAGGAGGGACAAGATGCTGTGGAGGGGGCTGTGGAGGGATCACTGGGATGCTGTGGAGGCACGGGACCTGCTGCAGAGTCCGGTGTTATGGCGTTCTTAGTAGAATGGATACAACTAGGCGTCAAAGACTCAAAGCGAAGATGCTGTTGAGGAAGGCTGTGAACCACTTGGTTATCGGCGCATTTGAACAGAAGTTTTACACAACAGCTGAAACCGACGAAATCTTGCCCTTGTAAGACGGAGGTATCAGAAAGAACGAGAAAGAGATTGACCTGGCCCACCTAGTGTCCGACCCTGGATCAAACGAGGAGCCTGGTCTGCACGCGATCAGTGTTCATTTTATCAGTCTTTCGAGAACGCTCAGTGGATAGTCTGTTGAGAATCGGCAAAGAATACGAAGATGTTTGCAATCGCAATCAAGTGAGTGATGTATGCGTTAGGGCAAACAGATGCCCTACGCCGTAGATTCTCTGAGTTTATATACTACAATGTAGTGTATCTAGAATATTCTACAAGAGTCCGAGAAAAATATCAGTCAGTGAAAAAGAAATTACTAGAATGTTCTCGAGGGCGGCGAGTCAGAACACTGCCAAAAACCCAAATTCCCAACACTCCCCCTTGATGAGCCACCCGAGACAATTCCGAACTCCCCCTGAAGCAGCCACGCGTATGCTCCCGAGTTGATGAGATGCACACAGCTGTGCAGCCATCTGGCGGCCAGGACATCTCCTGCGCGGCCGGCTCGCACGTCCCCTACGCAGGTGGCATCACACCTCGTAGTTACAGGGACTCCCATGCTCGTAACCGTTGCGCGCATGAATCTATGGGGATGAGGAAGTTGTCGGAGTATGATGGGGATGTCAGGGTATGCGAAAGTTGGCGATGAAGCGAAATGGTGAATAAAGAAGGGTGCCGAAAGGGAAAATGAGGATTAAGATGGGTGTAGGGTGGTGGGGGTGAATGCAAGAGGAATTTAGAAAAGGAAGTCGGGATCCTCGTAGTCCTCGTAATCCAGGTCGTGATCGGCGTCCGAATCTGAATCTGATTCCGGTTCGTATGCAATCCCAGCAACTGAACCTTTGCGCGGCGAAGGACAATCACGCGCAAGATGACCAGTACCACCACAGTTGAAGCAGCGGATATCACCGGTAGGTTGCTTCGATGAGGCAGCCGTAGCGGTGCGCTTCGGTTTGCCGCGGGCAACGAGAGCTGCCGAAGGATCGCCGATGACATCAGAGCTGGTCGGCGGGTTGCGGCGACGGTGTTCCATCAAGATCGCTGCGTGGATCTTGTTCGGCTTCTTGAGTTGCTCAGTGTCAAGTGCTATTGCCGAGACCCAGGAATCCCAGCCATCAGGCATGGAGGTAAGGAGGGCGAGGGAGAAAACAGTGGGGTCGAGGGGATGGCCGAAAGTGCGGAGTTCCTCGGCGTGATTCTTCATGTTCCGAAGATGGACCTGCATGTCATCATCGTCCTTGGCGCGGGACGAGAATAACTGGCGGATAGCGAGAATAATGCCAATACCACCTTCACTCTGGTAGTTCTCCCTGAGTGTGGTCCAAGCCTCGAGGGCTGTTTTGGAGCTGCGGATGTCGACGACGATGTGTGACGCAACGCGGAGTCGGATCTGGGTGAGTGCGCGGCGATCACCCCGTTTCCATTCATCAGCGGTGCCTTGGGCGCCATCAGCAATATACTGATCAAGGCCCATGTCGTTGAGAACATCACCCATCTGGACAGACCAAATGGAGTAGTTCTCGACGCCGTTGAGAGGCTCGAACTGGACACGGAAGCTGGTGCCGGAAGACATGTCGTAGAGAGAGGCGAGGGAAATGTGATGCGGGGAGGAGCGGGATCAGCACGTAGCCGAGTGATCGGTGATGTGCGGGTAGCCGGGTTATCGGTGGCTGTAACCGAGATCTGTTTGTGTTGAGAATCGGCAAAGAATACGAAGATGTTTGCAATCGCAATCAAGTGAGTGATGTATGCGTTAGGGCAAACAGATGCCCTACGCCGTAGATTCTCTGAGTTTATATACTACAATGTAGTGTATCTAGAATATTCTACAAGAGTCCGAGAAAAATATCAGTCAGTGAAAAAGAAATTACTAGAATGTTCTCGAGGGCGGCGAGTCAGAACACTGCCAAAAACCCAAATTCCCAACATAGTCTGTAACAAGTTCGTTCGGATTCCAAATTTCTATACATATCAGACGAGGAGTGAGACCACATGATATAACGTATATGGAGGAGAAAAGGATGCCTAGCCCGAGAAAAAGCACTCGCACAACGGAGTGCGAAGGCTAAGGCGCAGGCGCGAGGGCAGGGGCATCCGACTCAGAGGGAGCGGGGAGTCAGATGGAACCGGTGCGAGTGCGGGTGCGGGCGACTCGGCAGCCGGTGTCCCAGAGTCGAGTGCAGGCAAGGACGGCGGAGGAGCAACGGCGGCAGCGACCGCCGTGTCATCTGCAGCTGGCCCGGCGTCTGGCTCTGAGAGCGCTGCTGCATGCGCCCGTGAAGGCCGCGGGGCGGTGGATCCCAAGACGAGCGCCGGTGCGGGGTCTTCGCTCGACTCCACCTCGATCAGGTTTGAGGAAGGGGCAGTAGAGCCCGAAGCGTCTGCGGCGTCGGCCGAGGGTATCTCAGGCGCTGTGGTTCGTCCGCGCCCGCGTCCTCCTCATCTGCATCCGCATCCACAAACAACGCGCCAAGCTCCTTGACCTCGCACGCAGTCTCAAGCCATGCGTCCTTGAGAAGCTCCTCGACCGTCTTTCGCTTCTCGACGTCCACCTCCAAACAGCCGCCCAGCCACCCCTCGAGTGCCTCACTCACCGGCCTCCTTGGGCGCGGGCCCTTCCCTCCTCCCCGCCGTCCCCGACGAGAATGAGAAACAGCACCCTCAACGGCTCCGCGCCCGCATGCGGCGGCGCCCCATCCAGCATCTCAATGACAGTAATCCCAAGCGCCCACACATCCACCTCCGGCCCATATGGCTGGCGCCGAATCACCTCGGGCGGCGTCCAGTGCGTCTTGTCGGGGGTGTAATGCGGGTGCGTCGTGGGGAGCGCGAGGGTGGAGACCATGGTGCGGCGCTTGGCGGCCGGGGAGGGGAGCTGCGCGGCGAAGGTGAAGGCGGTGATTTTGACGCGGCCGGTGGGGGAGACGAGGATCGAGGCGGAGCGGATGTCGCGGTGGAGGATGAGTTGCTCGTGGAGGTGCGCGAGGCCTTTACAAACCTGGATCGCACGATAGATTAGTGAGGTGAGGGTGGGAACACCGCAGCAGCGTACCTCGAGACACACACGCGCGATGCGCTCCTCCGTGAACGCGCCATGATTGCGCTCAATGAGAGCCTCGAGCGGCTCTCCACCGTCGACATGCTCCGTGACCATCCACACCTCCGTCTCCTGCACAAGGTACAGGTCAAGGAAGGACAGCACGTTCGGGTGCGCTCGCATATCTCGCACGAGGAAGAGCTCCGCGATGAGGCGCTGCCCCGCGACGCGCGGGACGGGCGCAATAAGAGGCGTGACCTTGACGGCGACGACCTCGCCCGTGCGCGCCGCGCGTGCGGTGTACGTCGTGTTCCCCATGCGGTCTGCGCCAACCTCTGCGAGGATGCGGTAACCGCCGGCAGTAGGGTCGCCGTCGCGGCATACGCGCTGCAGTTCATTCAGGATCTGCTCGTGCCAGAAGAGCGCCTCTTCGAGCTCGTCCTCTTCGTCGTCGTTCTCACCGTCCTCCTGTTCCTCCTCCTCATCGTCGTCGTCGTCGTCATCCTCCTCCTCTCCGTCGTCATCCTCGTTAGGACCTTCTTCATTCGCAATGGGTTCTGTGGGATCCGCAAAGGGATCAGTAGCGGAGTCGTCCCCACTGGCATCTTTGGTGTCGGCTCCTCTGGTAACGTCTCCACGATAGTTAGATTTTCGGATCGCGAGACACCCCCAGTAGATTCAAGCTCAGATCTGGGTTCGGTAGCCTGCGACATCGTAGCAGTCTAGCGAGAGAGATAACGTGGATTTATAGCACCGCATGCGCGGTAACCAACCGCCTTCATGGGAAGAACTTCGGGGTCTATATCCGCCGATGTACAGCTGCAGTTTTGGCGAGCTTTTCGACAGCCTTGCGGATTCGTCGTCGGGGGCAACCATCAAAAGATGCGGTTGTTGTCGGGAAGTTTCCCGGATCCTTCCGCATCTGATCAGCTGAACGGTTGAACGTTGATCACACTTGACTTTCAAACCTCCCTCAGCAGACCACGAACAGACGACCCTTGTTTGACGCGCACGAACGCGTCCCCATGAATTGGAGACGCTAATATACGGGTGCCCCGAGGCTCGGCGCGCCGCGTCGCCGTTCCCGCGTTCCCGCCATCCCTCTTCGAAATCTTCGCCATGCTCCGTTCCTCAAAGTTCTTTTTTTTGGTCATTTCGGATGATCGGCCGTCAGATAATTCCCGGTAGAATCGAGAATCAAATCTGCCACAGATTCAGGAATCAGAACACTGCTCGGAATGGGCATGGTAGGTTAAAACACGTGCTTTGATTGTGATGGTATCAAAAGTGCATCACTCCTCTTTGTTTTCTTTGACTTCCATGTCTGCAACAGACCCCGGTGACGAAGCCGACTCGTGGATCGCCATCGACCCGGTTACGCGCCCCGCTGCCGCTGCATACGATGACACGCCAGACCCGCCGTCGTTCCGAGAGTCACAGTTCGATGGAATAATTCTACGCCGGCAGAGACAGCGTCCTCGTAGCGGCGGTGGTCTCAAGCATGCAGCCTCGCCTTCTTCGCGTTTTCTCAACCTATCCCGCGATTTTGAATTTGCTGGCTGGGGCTCCTTTACAAAGATCAAACTCACGGCCGAGAACCCTGCTGTCGAAGGTCGTGCAGCGCTTCAGTCCAAACTTCTCGGACAGGGCCCGGCAACTGCGCTTGCCGGAAATGTGTTCTCGGGGGCGTTTTCTACACTCTCCCTGCTGTTCTTGCTGTCTCCGGAGTCTAGTATGCACGTCCATCTGGCTAGGAGCGTCTTTCTGACATTCCTAGTTCGCCAATCGCGCTTTTTGCTGCGACACTTACTCCCTTTTTGTGGCGCCCATAATGGAAGAATTGGCTTCTGCGATACCTATCAGCGGCGCTCCTTACTCTTATATGTATGACGTGCCTCGCATCGTACTCACCGCCGTGCTCACTGTTCGTTAGGATCAACGTGTCCCGTAAATCGCTAGCTATCATCGGCGCCGCGCTCCTCCTTCTCGACTTCACCGCAAGCTCAGTGGTCTCCGCGGCCACTGCCACTTCTTACCTCGCTGGCGAAGTGGCTCTCCATTCCCGCAATTCTTGGCAGCAGCGTTCATCGTCGCTATCTTCGCGCTCATAAGCCTTTCAGGCCTGAAAGAGAGCGCGCGGCTTGCGTTCGTCGTGCTCTCCTTACATGTTCGTTTGTTTGTTTCTAGCCGCCCGCAAATCCATTAAATATTCTCGTAGGGTGTGACCATGCTACTACTAGGTACATTCGCCGCGGTACATTGGGGGAAAATTGGCAACACGCAACTTCGACAGAACTGGGACCAGGGGCGCTCGGCGCGTCCGTTTCATCTATCTTGCGCCAGATCTTCTACGGCTTCTGCCTAGGCATGCTCGGTCTCACCGGAATTGAATGTGTGTGGTAGCGCTTTGAACCGCGTCACGCTAATGATTGGTATAGGCACGCCTTCGTACATTGGCCGAATCAAACCCGGGCACTTTCCGCTCGTGCTGCGCAACTTGCACCTCCCCGCAATTGTGCTCAATACTCTGATGGCCGTTCTGTTGCTTGCAACTGTACCTCTCTCTGTACTCCTTGGGGGCGCGAATGTGCTGAGCGTCCTTGCAGAAGTGGTAAGTTGCCACATACACTCTGCTCGCAGGCTTCTGACATTGCTAGTGCGCGGGCGAATGGCTGCGGCGCTGGGTTGTAGCTGACGCGATCATTGTTTTATGCGGGGGCGTCCTCATAGGTTTGTGATTATCCGTTATTCTCCCTGGCATCATATATGTTCAGGTATCCTTGGCGTGTGCGAATTACTCAAAAAACTAGCGCATGACCGCATTGTGCCCCATATTTTTCTCAACCCACTTCCTGTCACAGGCGCGCCGTATATCTGCGTTCTCTTCTTCATGGTCTGCAACGTCGTGATGTATGCGAGCGCGGGCGGCAGCCTAGCTATTGTGTCCGACATGTCTGAGCTTCACGTCATCCGGATTGTTTTTTAGTGCTGATCTTTCGGATAGGTCTCCCTGGTGTGGCTCACGGTCATGGTGCTATTTCCTGTCACGCTACTACAGTTGCGCTTCAACCGCGGCCGTCTTCCGCGTAAACCCCATACGCCGCTTTCCGTCATCTTTCTCTCCCTCGTTGTCGCGGCAGTCGTCTTCGCTGGAAACGTTGTTATCAACCCAACCACCGTAGGGTGAGCTCTCCCTGCGACCGTTCTCACAATCAGAATGATTTCATGCCTTGGACAGGTACTTTGCCG
The DNA here is from genome assembly GCA_013387415.1 of Panellus pusillus. Lineage (NCBI taxonomy): Eukaryota > Fungi > Basidiomycota > Agaricomycetes > Agaricales > Mycenaceae > Panellus > Panellus pusillus. The sequence continues at coordinate 1,212 of QVIE01001610.1, read as the reverse complement.
CGTACCTGATCGCCGTGCTGTCGGTCTTTGGCGCGACACAGCACAAAGTGCAGCTGCTGAGCGTTATGTACTGGGTATACGACCAGCACCCGACACTGCATCGTCTGAACGCGAGTGGGACGTGGGGAAAGTGGATCGTTGCGCTCATGGGGCGGCTCAAGCGCCAGCCCATCTGTATTCTTACTAAGACGGACGAGGTGCGTCTGAAATTCAGCCTGACGGTGCTGATAACGAGCATCGAACAGATCAACCACCTGCTGCACATGATACTATACGTACGGGAAAACGAGGAGACGTCGTGCATCAAGATGGTGCATTTCTGCGATGAAGAGAATGGGATTCCGTCTGAGCTCGAGGCGAATGCGAAGAGTACGCTCCTTTTTTCCCTTTGTGACCCCTCCGTCCAATCTGCATTAACAACTGCGAATAGTTTTGGACGAAGCTTTTCCTGAAATTACCATTGACTTGGTACGCACAATTTCCAGTTCACAACCCGCAGATTGAAAATGAACGGGGAACATTCTTCATTCTTAGATCATTGTCCAGAACGCATTCACACCTGCGAACGTCGCGTCGTTGGCGCAGAGGTTGCAGATACCGACTGGACTGATGTTCGTGAGCTGTCCGGGGCCTCGATCTCGGTATCCTGTGGCGGAGTTTGGAACGAGGGTGATTTCGCTATGAACACAGGTAGACGGACGGATAGCTGTATGTTTACTTGGCACTTGCTGACTGAATTCTTGCGCAGTTCTTGCTAGATTGATCCCATTTTCTATGTTCTGCGTGCCTTTACTTTCTAGAGATCCGTTGCCGATGGGCTGTGTGCCGTAACCGACAGGGCCGCATTTTTTCCGCAAGCCTGAACTTGTCTCGAGTATACTCTACGCTGTACTCGATGATATTCAAACAGCCCACAGTTCCTTATGCACACACGATTGCCCACTGCTAGTTTGTACATTTTACGGGCATATGCACAAAAGCCGTCAGATGCGACCAACAAAGTGCGATGCTTGACCCGCAACAGATTGCATACATAGACTTGCGAATTGCAATTCGTATGCAATTTCCGTGTAAAGTTTGAATCATCTTCTAAACACAATCATATGCAAATGTTTCTGCCTTAGCTCTTCCTCGATCGCATTATCATTTGTCTGCGCGACGGAGTCATTAATAGCGGCAAACACGGAGGTTCAAGTAGAACACACACCAGCA